>CAEGAF010062417.1:0-29413 GCA_903067075.1 Micropoecilia bifurca
GAGGCCCCGAGGAAGACCCAGGACACGCTGGAGGGACTATGTCTCTCGGCTAGCCTGGGAACGCCTTGGGGTTCCCCCGGAGGAGCTGGAAGAAGTGGCTGGGGAGAGGGAAGTCTGGGCCTCCCTTCTGAAGCTGCTGCCCCCGCGACACGACTCCGGATAAGCGGAAGAAAATGGATGGATGGATGGATGGATGGATGGTGATGGGAAAAACAACAAAAAAAACGTCTTGCTTTTTTTCTAGAAACCTTTTTAGATTAATCTCAAAATTTCTGAATTTGATCATACTCAAATTTACGCCTCTATTTTCTATCTTTAACAGCCCTAATGCGCCGTTGTAGGCTTCTGCCAACATTCATACCATGATCAGCACTACGTTCAGCTCCTCCATGTATTGCTTCAGCCTCTGGGTGGTGGATAAACACTCCTGCAAGAAACTACACAAAGAAATTTAGGGTAAATCCATCTTTGTCATTGTATTGCATAATATTTTATGTTGTCAGAGTGTGTGTGAGCCGGAACCTACTTGTTTTGGCTGTGGTAGTGCTTAATGAGGTTTTGCAGCAGGTCGACTCCTCTCTTTGTTTTTATCTCGTTCACCTTAATGAGATACTGAGACAGAGTGTTGGTCTATTAACTGGACATAAATGTAACGGGGTGATGTAAAGTGCTGAGCAGCAAGGGGATTTAGCACAAATAGACTGGTTTTAAAAAGCTGGGGTCACTGACCTCACACATGCTCAGCTGGAAGGAGCGCCTCTCCTTCTCCAGCTCCTCGGCGATTTCTCCTCCGCTCACCTCGCTCCGAACCATCCCGTACTGTCGCGCTAACTCCCTTTTCTCCTTCTCCACCTGCTTGCTGAACACACACGCAACGCTTTGAATTATTAATCCGGCTCCTGACAGTTTTACCAGCTCACTTCTGCTTACAAGAGCCTTTCCGTGTTCCTGAATTATGCAGAGGTGTAATTTATTTTTTACATGCACAAACACGTAACAAGGGTCTCCTAAAAATAGGAGATGCAAAGAGAGCATGTAAACTCTGTCAGATGCTTTAAAAGGATCGTCGCTCACAATCTGCTTTCGTAATCCCGCCATGCTCTCTCAAATGGTTTCTTCAGGTCCTGCAGCAGGACAGAGGAGGAAAAGTTTACTTCAAATCTACACAAATGATCTCTGCTCATTTCACCATTTCAGATGACTCATGGCTTTACTTATTCATAACATACACTTTATATGAGAACACATCTAAAGTCCTCACCCCCTTCACCTCCCGCAGGTCTCCTTTAACCAGCGAGTCCAGGAAGAAGTTGATGTTGTGGAGCATGCTCTTCAGCTGAACACACACACACACACAAATAAATAAACACATGCACATGAACACTTAACAAACTGCTAAAAGGCGTATTGGGTTTTCAGATTCTATAATCAACGTTTTGAAAATTTGTGTGGATTTTTTTATCTGATTTAAAACAGTTACATTATATTGACATGCAGTAATGTTAAAAAAGAGATTTTGTTCATAATTTTATGTTGCTTCCTAGTTTTTTTTTCCTCTTTAACATCCTCTCTCTTGCAAAAACTAGCTGTGCCCCGATTGGTCAGCTGATGTGGGGGGGCGGGGGGGGGGAAGCAGCTGCATTTTTTCTGTTTGAAGTGTGCCACGCTTGTCACTTGGCGGATGTTATGCAAATGAGTTTCATTGTGAAATCAAAGGGGGAAAAAGCCAGAAAGAAGAACCAGCCAGGCATTTCAGGCAAGCCAGGAGCAATGGAGGAAAAATGTTTCAGTTCGGAGTGAAGGAGTGAAGGTCTTATATCTGAGCAGATATTCAGTCTTTTGAGACAGAAACATGCTGTTAAATACAAGACTTCAGCTGATGTCTTTTTGCATTAAAGTTCCATTAAAGTTTGCTTAGGTAGTTTAAAAGAAAATACATCCTTAGACATATACAGTATTATACTTTATTATAGCTTAAACTTCAGGATTTATAATTATATACAGTATCTACACTGGAAAAAGCAAATGTAGGTTGATTAATTACTACTGATGTAATAAATGGAAAAGATGTCATCAGGTAGGTATGCAATATAATATATGTACATAAATTAAATAAAGTACTTCTCCACCCTGCATTTAGACTTTCGTCTTGCAGATGGCTTCGGGGAGCTAAGAATGATGCTATTTGTCTTCTCTTGAGCGTTTGGCATTTTTTAGGGTTGCATTGTAACTCTTGAAGAGACATTAGGACCCTGCATAACATTTCATAATAGCTCACACAGCAAAATAAGCACATTTTGCTCTGATCAGCAGTTTGCAAATGCTACCTTTTACAAAAACTCTTGTCCCAATCATAAGTGTAATGGGCTCGTGTCCTTAAAACATAGAACCATTCATGCAGATGCTGAATTAAGCAAATAGTCTTTTTCTCAATTTTTATGTTTATTTTTAGAGGTTATCATTCACAACTATTGATCATCTGGGTTCACAATAACTAATTGTGATTTCATGTTATATATGTTGGATTCCAGTGGAGAAAAGATTGAACATTTTATTCTGACATTTCAAGTTTGGTCAAGAATTATAGATTATAAAAGCTGCATGGTTTTAAGCTGTAACATCTTAAGTTTCAGAGAACGACATCATACCAGAGCTGAAATGAATATCACAAATAAACCCATTTGTGAAAAGGGAGTCGAGGAGATTTTCATTGGCTCGGAAGATCCTGATGCAGTTCTGATCAGCTGTCAGAGTCTGTTTAGTGAACTTTTATCTGTTTAGTGAACTTTTATAACTCAGTTTTCAGCCACTAACCCTGACATAAGACTGCTGCAACAGTAAGAGATTTATTCATGCCTCACAGACCCCCACATCCATGATTTGTGCTTTTCACAGACCAAAAAAAAGAAAGCAAAGGCAAAGAAATAAATAAACTCCCTCTGGCTCCTCACAGTCAGAATATGGACTGTGTAAAGCTGCTTCCTTCAGGCTAGCACCTCAGAGTGATGCAAACCAAAGCAGCACAGAATAAAAACAGCTTCTTTCACACAATCCAGCTTCAAACAATATGCAAGTCCTAACAAGTAAAATACAATCTCATCTTGGATGTTGTTTCTCAGTCTTATTGTTCAGTTCAGAACTTGTACTGTACTCTTCTCTGTTGTTCAACATCTCTGTATGTACCACTTTGTGAATAATAACATTGCCAATCATTAACTACATATTTAATTAAATTATATATAATTTCACCAATTTCCCAAAGTGACAACTATTACATATTTAAAATATCCTATAGATCAGACTTTTATAGTGTCAAAATGAACTGTATTTTCTTTTGTGGTTTTAATTGTTGCTTGTAATTTGTGCAAGTCCTGAAACTTCAGTGATCAAAACGAGTTTCCAGCTTTGTCCTCACATGCTTGGCAATAAAATACTTTCTCATTCTGATCATGATGAAGTTGAAGATTGCAGTCAAGGGAATAAAACCATTTTTAGCCAAGGAATAGTCGATGTGGCCTCTGACCTCCTAGTCATTTATCTGATGTTCTCACTTACTAGATTTTTCATCGGAGACAGAAGTTCTTTGGAAAAGTCTGCCAGGCGGCAGAAGGCCGAGCCGACCTCCGTCTCTCCATTTGAGTGACAGTTTACTGCGAGCTTCTCCATCGAGTTGATGTACTGCTCCAGGTGAGATACATGATCTAACAAAAAAACAAAAGAAAATTGAGTTAGTTTGGGGACTAATCTAAATCTAATCTGTGTTTGTCTGCATGTGGATTTGTGTACCTTGCCCTGACGCATACTTGGCCTTTGCAGCTTTCTTCATCTTCTGCAACACCATCCGGTCGCTGTCCAGGACCTGGACAGGCACGCATGAATGATAAGTGGGGGTAGTTGATTTCTGCACGACTGGGTCTGCATGTCCATGGGGGCAGCAGGCTTTGTTGCTGGACAATAGACACCTGCTTTCTTCTGACTGTAAACCATCATTTGATTGGTCAAAATTCCCTGCTTGAAGCAGCAGCTCAGTTGGGATGTGTCTGTTTTAAACTGAGGATTTGTTTTATTTAATCATGTCCTGCAAAATCTGTGTTGTATCACGAGCAATTATCAAAAATTATTGTTAATTCTGCTTCAGTTTTTTGCAAACTATTCAAACTAAAGACATTTGATAACAACCATAAATTATTGTTTAATTTATTTAGCAAACAAAACTATTTTTGCTTAATTCTATAGCCTATTTTGCATCTTTCTGTACCAGACATGCCAGCTTAAAAAATTCCTCATTTTTTCTTTTACTTTCGATTGTCAAATACTTCTGAAGGTTCCGTGAAAGTCTTTGGCTGTGTTTTTTCTTATTTTCTTCCTAGTTCTTGCTTTCACATTGTGCAGTGAATGTTTTTAAAAATAAGCAGCACTGTCAGGAGGAGGTCAAAAGGATTGGTGATAAAAGAACTGTCAGTTGTTAAAATGTTAAGTATTGCAGGTTTGGAGATGGATAAAGAAATGTCACAACTGTAAGCACAAAAAATACATGGTTGTCCACCTAAACTGGATTCAAGAGGCTCACTGTAAACTAGTGGAGCTGCAGAAATGAACAGCTCTGGTGGAAGAAAATGTTGACAGGACTAGTATTAACAGTTTACTCCACAGAGTTGGCTGTAATCGAAATGAAGCAAAATGAAAGTCTGTTTACAGAAGGAAAGAACGTTTTTATTTTGTAGTTTCCCAAAAGAAATGTAGAAGGTGAGTCAGTGATGAGACCAAAACGGAATTCTTATGGTCTACATTTAAGACATCAACATTTCTTATGCCAATCATGGTGGTAACAGCATCATGCTGTGAGAAATATTCCTTCTGGAGTGATCTAAATATTGGTAATAATTAAAAAGAAAAAATATTTAGGTAAATACAACAATATAATGTAATACAAGGTGAAAGTTTGTTGGAGGATGACAAACAGCAGAGTTCACCTACTTGCAGAAAAATCAAATTCATTTAATTAGACTAGCTTAATGTAAATACAGACTAAAAACGTTAAAATTCATAGATTTTTTTCTATTCATTCGGATTGAACGTGAGTTAATTTGCAAAAAGGAGGATAAAAAATTCAATATCCAGATAGGGAAGGTTGATGTATTTTTCCACCACATATTATTCCCTCATAATGTCTAAAAGTTTATTGTTGTGACATGAAAAAAATTAAAAGTTTCAAAGATGTATACATAAGTACAATGCAGCTCCAGAGCCAGTTGTTTTGGCTACTTAGGCATAATTGTAATGATTTACAAAATTCTAAAAGTAATATGAAAATAGTTATACACTAGACTTAAGAATTAGACTGAAAATAAACAGTGTAAGATAAACTTAATTAAGTGAATACATAGACAATGACCAGAACACTAGATCAGTTACAACCTAGGGTTTTGTAACTTTCAATGTTTGCTTCATTTAACTGTTTGAATTTAAGTTTTACATTCATGCAAATTCATTTTTCTGGAAAAAAAAATAAAAGTCCTTGAATCCTGAAAAATTCCATTAAATTTGGGCGCCTTGCTTAAAGTGAAAATGAAGTTTGATCTGATCGTATTGATTTAAGGACACGTTGCTTAGAATCCCCCTTTAAAGCGATTGCTCTATCAAAAGAAAAAGCCTTGATTTTCATACAAAATTTGGCAGGACTAAATACTTCAACAGATGCGACAAAAGGAAAACAAGATTTTACGTATCTAAGTATCCCGTCAAAAACTGTAGCTCACACCTCTCCAGTCTGCTTCATCCCACACCAGCTTGCAGATTAACTAACATCTTCATTAACATTAATCTCTCTGGCTTCTTTTCATAACCATAAAAAAAACAATAACAAAGAGTGATGATGGCCAGTAATCTGTTGCCTTGGTAACATATGTCGGCCCTGCTGGGGGTACATGACGGGGGCCGAGGGGAGGGTTCAGTTTGAGCATGTTTTTCAGGCCATTCTCCAGGTCAATAACTCCATTGTGGAGGGATGGAAAGCGGGGGATCTGCTGCATGCTGCTTTAAAGCGGATCCTCATCCAAATACACAGACCCCACACAGCAGTGGGCCAGTTACACAAATTGTTCACAGTAGTTAATTTGCTAACTGGCAGAAAATGAACTGAAAAACGAAGGAATTCTGTTCGGCTGCCAAAAAATATTCTCAGACAAAAAAAATCTGGTGCTACTTTTAGTTTAATTAAACTCATTACTTCTATCAGGTTTCTATCTTTTCTACTCTGCTATGTTTGGAGATGCAATGAATGTCTTTTCCTATCAGATGTCTAATATGCCTAAGATGAATGAGACGTCCAAAATGTATTATGGTTTTAGACAGACAAGTCTGTCATGCACCATAAAATGACTTTTATAAATCAGATCTTTCAGCATTTGTAGTATATATCAATTAAAAACTGAGTTTCTTTAATTCAAAACTAAAAACTCTGTTAAGAGTTGATTTGAACCGTAATAAATAAAACATTGACCAACATATTACATGTGTATGATTTTGGCTATGGCACTCATCAATATGTAATGTTTGTTCAATTAACTGTTAACTTTGTAATTTTGTGTTTTTATGACGTAAAACACTTTGAACTGCCTTGCTGCTGAAATATGCTGCACAAATTCAATTGATTGATTGATTGATTGAAACAGACATTTTAGGACTTTAGAAAAATCTTGGTAATTTTCACTGACAGTGTTTTTTTCTTTAAATTGCTTTCTGTCTGACAACCTCAAAAAAACTCTCAATTTTTAACAATCACAAGTGAAATTCCCCTGTCTGTTTTTGCAAAATATTAAGCCTAAGTCATTTTGTGGCAGATCCTTTTTGTCAAAATCAACTTTTGGAAAGAAAGTGGCAATGATTGTTTTACACATGTAAATACTCAATGAAAAGATCACATAAAACTAAAACATGAATGGATGTTTACACATCCATTCATATGACATTATCATGCCTTTATTTGACAGATATTGAACACTGAAGACAAGAAATGATCTGATTCATGAACCCAAATCTTTGGCAATGCAAACTGAATTCATGATTTTGACCAAAAGTCATGTGAGCTTTTGAAAATGTTACTTGTGCATAAAGAGGTTTCTCACATAAAGCCACACATGGCTTCATTTAAAGGCAAATTGATTAAATAATTAACTTTATCAGTGCGAACATTATGTTCTATAGACTATCAGTCTTGAAGAATGAAACCTAGGACAGAGTTAATGTTGGAATTTACTTCTGACTTTGAAGAACATGAAATAACAAGATTATTGTAAAATTAAAGAAGAGTCGATTGATTGTTTTTGTAAAAGTAATTATACAGTTTGGGCAAATATGACATTTTGACACTTCTCTACTGCTTTAATCAATTCGCAGCCTCATTCAAAAGAGCGACGCATAGCTCACCTGTGATGAAGTAACTCTTCTACCACAGTGTTGAGCAGCTCAGTTTGGTCAACCTTTGCTCCCTGTAAGGCTCAGTGTCACCTGACTCATCAGCTCCATCAGGTCAAGCAGACACACATCAAATTCTATATCAGCTGATTTACATTTTAACTCAGTAAACCTTTCCTACAGATTGCAGTGTGGGAAAAGCTTGAGATTTTTTAAAAAAAATACCAAATGTTACGATTTTAGTTCTTGTTGGACCAGATATCAGCCAACTTAAACTAAAAGGTGAAAAACAGTTAATAAATTTTAATAAATTTTACGTTCAACCATTTTTGCAGCAAACTTCCCCAGCTATTTTTTAAGTAAAAGAATAAGCTTGTGTGCTTATTGTAAAATTAATCTCTCACTATGCTGAATGAATGCAAATCAGCTGGTAGAATATCAGAGAACATTTCACAACATTATTCTGTTTGATAATTTGCTATAGGCTTATAGGCTGCTGGGGAATATACCGGCCTCTTTTCCTTGCATTGATATTTTCTCTCTCTGCTTTTATTATTGTCTATATTGACTCTATGTTCTGTCTTTTAGTTTTACTTCCCACAGAAAGTGATTCTTTGTTAAGCTGTGAGCCATCGACACAGTTCTATTGTTGAAATGATCTTTGTGTCTTTGCTTTTCATTCCTGTGAAAACTTGAGCTTTCCTGCATGCAGCTGTTGACATATCTATATTAACCTATTGTACTCTCTTGACTTTCATTCTTGTAGAAAATACACATTGCCCAGTCACTTTGTGTTTAGTTTTGTTTCTTTCTTTATTAATATTCTCTCTGCTTCCTTTCTTGAACAAAGTACCTCTGGTCCAGTGTTTCAGTGATCAGCTGTGTCTCTTTCTTGGAAGGAGTCACTGACAGTAACTTTGTGTACTACACTGGAACAAATACTTTCATAGAAAGAATTTACTTGTGACTTCAAAGAAGTCATGGAAAGTATTTGGTCCAGTGCTTCTGTCTTTATTTTTTCTCTTTCCTAGACATAACTAAAGAGATTTGCAGACAACAGCCAAGCACTATCTCTGTTTTCTATCCTATTTACAGTGTACTGAGGTTTTTCTGTGTCTCCTTTGAGTACAGAGCCATGGACAGAGCTGTTGCTCCCATTAACTTTGTGTACCTTGTTGATTTTATTTTGGTTTACTGTTTATTAAAGTATTTCTGGTCCAGAGTCTGTGTGTTCTTCCTGTCCTCTCAACTCCCTGTTGCACCAGATGGCTGCTAACACAGAGAACGATTCTGACTCTACTGTATTAAAATTAGACTCAATAGACCATATGTGATTCAATATTTTCATTTCATACATGGTAGTATAGAAACGAGTTGGCGTGATATGAACTGAAGCGATTGAGATTTCATTTAAATTGTGTTGCAAAGTGCCATGAGATGCATTTTAGTATATTACTGCCATGTAGATAAATTGAAATAAACTGAACTTGACTATTATTTAGCTTACGGATGTTTATCAGCATCCCATGACCTGCATTCAGATGTTAACACTGACTGAGTCCTGACCACTGTGATAAGAGCCTTGCTAAGTTATTACATGATGTCACCGCAGTCAATGCACCAATAAGAATAACACATATGCAGATTTTTTTTTTTTTTACTTTCTTTGAGTCAAGCGTAGAAAATACAAGGGGAAATAAATGCAAAGGGATTTGCTGCTTCAGCATTACAAAATAATTTAGAAGATGCAAATGATGGCAAATTAACCTTACACAAAAACCTAAGGGCGACCAATGGTGGATGGGGTCAAAGACATTTTTTCTTTGTCTTTGGGGAGGATGACCATTGTGGACATTGGGTTTCAGTATGAACGCCACCGCTACGACCACATCCCACATCCCCTCCACTCCCTCTCACCTCCTCCAGCAGGTAGATGGTGTTCCTGCAGTTGATCATCTTGGAGGTGAAGGAGGAGGTGGTGGGAGAGCTCCAGTCCTCCTGGACCTCCTGCACGAACTCCGACACCGACACGCACTCCGGCATGGCGATCCTGTCGACCCCGGAACACAAAAGGGCAGAACCGGGGCAGTCGAGCGCAGTCCGGGACTTGACAGGCAGAAGAAGGTGGACAACCAGGGCGCAGGGGCGCAGAGTCAAGGAGCAGATAAATAAATAAATAAATAAATGACCTGTAATGATTTAAATATCTATTCACACGCCCCTTTTCACTCGGGTGTGTAAAGCAACAAAAAAAAAAAAAAGATAATTAACCTGAGATGTGCTGTAATCAGGGACCTGCTCCGTTATTCTGCCTCAGTGTGACCGAACCGCTGCATCAAACGCCTCTTTTCCTCCGAACAAAAGGTGGATCAGTCCATGCAAAGCATAAAATCCCAGCACCTCAAACTTCACAGGATCCGCTCAAATCTTAACACTGCCGCTTCTCTGGTGGGTTAGAAGTAAAACTGCCTTCATCTGATGAACGTCTTCATTCAGAAAAATGAAGAAGAAAAAAACAACAAAAGCGCTCTGATGTCCGTGTGCGAACCGGCTGACAAAGACCTGGAGGCGATGTGCGGAGAACCGGAGCAAGTGGACCCAGAGTCCGGGTTCGGATAGGGGGATGAAACCAGTCTCAGCTTTCCCGTCCAGCCCCGCCGTCATTTCTCTTCAGCAACGTCTCATTTTCTTTTCACCGCCTTTTGCTCGCTTTATTGAACCCGCATGGAGAGGCGCGTTCACGGTGAACAGCGGTGGAGCCTCTGCCGCGGCGGCGCGCACTGCTGACCGAGCCCTACACTGGATGCGCTGGGAGGACTGGGAATTTCAGGCCCCATCCTGGTCACAGCAGCTACGTTATTACATGAAGCTCCTTTGTTTTTTTTAAAGAGAGCTCTGAAAATGAGTCAAAAGCCTTTTCCAAAAGCCGGATTCTAACCAAAACAAAATTAAATTAACAATTTGGGGAACTATTGTGTTCAGTGTGTCGTGACTACATTAGCGTCTCAATTAAAAACACTTGATACAGAGGTTTAGTGGTTTAATATTCCACCTGCAGGATTATGTTCTGTTTCAAAAAACTAAAAAAAACTTCAAGAATCTAAAATTCTAAAACAAAATGTAACTCTGAAGGTAATCTAGGGGTTTTCACCGTCTGACATTGAGGATGAGACAAAAACAGGGAAGGACAAAATACACTTTAGAAATACTTATTTAACAACAATATGGAGGCTGAATTGAGTAAAATCACGAAGTCAGCGTGTGAGACAAATGTAAACACCGTATATAACTAAACAAAATACAACTAAACAAAAAAATAATAATTAAATCTAGGGAACTTTATATAAGGGTAAGTTGACACTTCACTTCAACCAGTGGATCATTCCCAGCAAGCTCACACAATCATCAATGTACTCCCAATATGTCCCATCGTGGTAGATTATATGGAGAACTTTGTTTTTAAAATAATAATACATTTAATGACTAAGAAGTTAATTTGACACTTAGGGAGACGTGCCAGTGTTAGTTTTCCTCCTCACACTGAAACATTCATGTTTGTCCTCACATGATCAGAGCGCTTCCTTCTAGAGGACTTTATGATCTTAAGCATAAAATGTAACCGTTGTTGTCAAACACTTCAAACTCGTCATCTGACATCATTTCCCTTGTAGCGTTTGAGCCAGAGAGTCTCACACCGAACCAGCATTGCCAGTCTCAGAGGAAATAATCAGAGCAAACATCTGGACAGTAAACAAACTATTTGTAACTTCCTGTTGCACCAACAGAGGACAAGGACGAAGTCTGACTGTAGAGTCTTGCTCTAAGTTTGATTCTTTTCACCTTTAGAAAGCAACTAATGAGGCAGAGGACAACAAATGGGTCATTCCAGGAGTATAAAGACAGAAAAAAGCTATAGGGGGAAGCAAAGGTATTGTTACCTTTGAACATTTTCACATTTTGCTATGTTTCAACTGAAAAAATTCAAGTTTTGTTTTCAGGGGATTATTTAATTGACAGACTCAAACTAGGGGATAACTGTGAAGTGAAAGGAAATGTTTTACAAACATAACTTGAACCTGATGACCTGAATAAAAATGTACTTCAGCCAATTACCTTCAGAAATAAATAACAATGCTAAGTAAAATCCAGCTGTAGGCAATTTAACCTCAATATAAACCCAGCTGTTTATAAATGCCTCAGAGGTCTATTAGACAACATTAGTGAACATGCAAGAAAACCAATTAACTCAACAAATAGGTCAAGAATAAAGTTATGGAAAAACCTAAGGCAGGCTTAATCCAGCATTTGAGAAGAGGAAAATTATTTCTTTGGGGGAGCAGCAGAGTAGCCTTGAACTGAAACTGATTTTTAAAGAAGAATGCAAAGAAAGAAAGCCGCTGTAGAAAAGAAGTTGCACAAAAATCTGTTTGCAGTTTACCAGAAGGGGACAGAAAACATGAGAACGAAGAAGATCTTGAACAGGACTCCCTTGAAAAAGAAGGCTTTAATCTTCAATGGAGTTTTTAACCTGGTAACATAAAGGCTTAATGAAAAAAATAATTCTTTTCAAATTTTATTCTTCTATTCTAACTGAATCTGGAATATTTTTTTTAGTCTGTAAAGTCATTGCAGGCAAACTTCAGCTGTAACTGTAGAAAACGATGGTTAAAAAAGTGGTCTGAATAAAAGAGCTTTTCAGCTTTTATTGGTTAGAAAAAGCTTTCATAAACATGTATCATTTTCTATTGTACATCAAAATTATCTTTATTGGTTTATCACATCAAAGTTGTGCAAAATATTTCAATGATAACAATTGGAACATGAAAAAAGGTGGAAAAGTTCAAAGGGCAGCCCATTCACCACTTCATCAAATATAGAAAAACCTTTTTGAAGATCCCTGTCATTTTTCCAAAAACACAATGAAAAGATGACAAACCCAGATTCATCAGTCTGAGTTGTCCTTGTCACGGAGTGAGCAGGAGGTTGATATGCTGAAACATGCTGATATGGTGAATTGGTTACCCTTTCATGAAATAAAATATTACATACTGGGCCCCACGTGGATGGGACACTGTCGTAATGAGTGACCTTTTAGTGAAAAATAAACACAGTGAAGTGCCAACTCAGTGAAGATCATGAAATGTAATCACTGTAATGACAGTCAGTAGTGAACGGGAACTCATTCTTGATTAAGGTTAATTGTGAAAAAAAAGTAACTTTGACTGTTTTGATTATGTTACATCCACATTTTCCTCAAAACAACAGTTTTATAATCATTTGTGAAAGTGTTGGTTTTTGTCCAAATTAATTCATTTTCCATCAGTGTTTAAATATTCCCATGCAACTGAATAATGTGTAATTTCTTGATCATTGTACTTTAGTGAATAATCAATGCCTTCCTGTCACTTTGAAATAATAAATCATTTTACTAGCAATTGTCTAATTTCCACCTTCCAAGCCACTTACCTCTGTAAGTGGCTTTCATATTGACTAATTTATTCAAAGAAACAAATTTAACATCCTTATTAAAAAAATCTGAAATCATTTTAATTGTAAATCAGTGCATTAAATAAAATATTTTTTTCAAAATATAGCATATATCTGATACGTTTTTAAAAATATAGACAAGAACATCAGCAGAACTAACACGTGAGGAAATATATCACATTTTACTTAAGAAAAACATTATTTTCCTAAAACTTGAAATAATCACTAATTGGCTAGGGTGACAGATTATGCTGATACTGAACAAATTTCTGATGATCAATGTCTGTCGGTATTGTAGTGCAACGAGGTTAAATATATCAGTCTGAGAGTGAAACCTGAAGCTGTTTGGAGTTTAGCACAACGCAACAGTGAATCCCAGCAGGTTTCTTCATCCGTTGACGATGAGGGAACTGATTTCTCCTGGCAACGTGTAAACAATCAGGACGAGGAAGAGCGTCAGGATGATGAGGATGACCAAGGCTATTATGTACTTCTTGTAGTTTTTCCAGATTAGGAAGACAAAGGTCTTCATAGGATTGATGAACCAGTTGAAGCTGGTGGTAGGACGGCTGCAAAGACAAAAAAATAAAAAAGCTTTTGTCAGCAAACTCTAAAACAGTAAAATCTAACATTAATGCAAACATTAGCTTCTGTTGCAGCATTTATACGTGGGGTTTTTGTTCGGTTTACATGATAGGAAACAAATCTTCCAGGTTTCAGCTCAATCCCTAAAATGGTACAACTAGTGAAAGAAAACCTTTGACAGACAAGGAAAAACTTCAACAGATAACAGATATACTTTCAAAAGAATAAAACTCACATGTAAGTTTATATGTTACCAAGAACATCTGATTACTAAGTTTTACCTGACTTATTGAGTCACAGGGAATAAAACTATATTTAATGAAAACTGGAAATCTTGAACATCCAATTTCTAACTACAAAGCTTGAAACTGAACTGCTGAAGGAAGTCCTGTCAGTTAAGACCAGCCCTGATACAACGTTACTGTGAATCAGCTCTCACATGTCCTCAAGCCTTTGTACCTTTTTAATCTGATTTGAAGACACACAAATTATACTTTTTCACTCTAAATAGCACCCTAACTTGGCTTCTCAAAACAATTAAGCATAAACCATTTAGGTAGTTAAAGAATTAAAATACAGTGTTTCAAGGTTTGATCTAATTTTAGTAGGCCAGGAATTCAGATTTTCTTCATGTTGAAGCCTCAGTCTTCACAAGGCAGGTGAACTAAGCTAAACAGATTTCAGTATCAGTTAGTAATACAAACTGATCACATCGTCAATGATACCTGTGAGCACAGCAGGACATTTGTCTGACGTATTCTATGTCCGAATATTTCTGAAGCGTTCTAGAGATCATTTATGAAGAAGAATGGAGAAATAAACTGCCTGATTTTATAGCTTAATATTTCTGAAACCAAAATTAAAATGGAAAAACAAAAAGCATACAAAAATCAGTCTGTATAGAGTAGACACTATATGTTTTTAGCTGTTGTCCTGTCTAGTTTTATACAGTACATGTTTATTATTTATTATTATTATTGTTATTGTTGTTGTTTTAGCACCTAGTGATCATCTTTTAAAGGATACACTTCCATTGAATTGTGTTCAATAATTTCTGATAGGATTTAGAATGGAAGTTGTTTTTTCTTCTCATAAGACCCATAAGGTCTTTAGACCCTAAAATATTATTCATGTGTTAACAGTACTAGTGGTTCCTTAAGTTCCTAATTCAACATAAACAAGTGCGTTTTAAATAACTACTTTAGTCACAAAACCTTTTAAGGCAGTGCTATCTTGATTTTATGTATGTTTTGCATTATTAGACAGTCTGGATTTGTTGGAAGAGAAGAAAAAAGTTATTGATTCAAAAACCTGCAGCCTCTCTGGAAGACTCAAAAATGAAAACTCATCCTCAAATATGAATATAGTCAGGCAGCATTCTCATCTTTGTCAATTTGTGCAATCCTAACCTTCAAATTTGAAGTCCATATTTACTACAGCATTTCTATCATGGACATGTTTGTGTGTGACTGCGTGTTACTTTGGTTTTTCCAGAGGTTCTGGCTCTTTGCGCCCACGGCCCACAGGGTTCGCCTCCGCCTGCTCCAACGCCACCAGCTGAAGCTCCGCCTCCACCTTTCCCTTCACAGAGACAATTGGAGCATTACAGATGTCCAAGCTTAGCTATAAGTAGTTGCAGATGTATTGCATCAGTAACTGCAATAATAAGGTCAGTCTGCTGAAGATGTAGTAGTAAGAGATTCAACATCCCTTTTCTTTCAAAATACAATAACAGGTCTTCAGAGTTCATGTTCAAATTAATTTCAACAAGCATGATCAATTATCAATCTTTTCTTTTACCATTAACAAGTAAGTATTGCCCAAACTGTCAGAGTACTGGATGTCTTCTTTGCTCATCTGGCTTCTTTTGTCCTGGGTCTTTTTCTTCTTGCGTCCCTTCTTTTTAGCGTCTATCTTCTCCTTCTCCTCCCTCTCGAAGTCCTCAGCCGTCTTCAAGCGGACCAGTGGCCACCAGCCCTTCATCTTTTTAGCTCGAAAGATAGAGAAGCGAGGACTGGCCTGGTCCATGGCCATTTCGATCGTACATTTGCTGGACGTCTTTGCCGGTCGCACCATGCTGCTGAGGGAAAGCTCTATGGACCCTGAAAGAGAATCAGAACATGGATGATGATACGTTTTATTGCAAATGTAAACATAATAGTATACAGACATTTAGGACTCAATCAAGCCATGAATATGTGAAAGAAAAATCTAAGATATAAACAGATATAAACACAAACTATGGTGATATTTTACTGATATTTTAATTCTCAAAGACTGCAGGGCATGATTGTTTTGTGAATAAAATCTGCATGGCTAAAAGTATCAGAGACCAACTCAGAAATCACAGAGGCTCTAAATGTAATGTAATATGTTTCAGTGAAGATAAAAATTGTAATGTATTGCTTCTGTGTGTAATTAATAATGTCACTAATTTACAACTTGAAGTTGATGTGTATGATTATTAGTGTAAGTCTTAGTTGCTAAAATCCAGAGAAACAAAACCCCTGAATCATAAAAATCAAACGACATTTCGGTAACATAACCCAAATTTAACCAGAATTTGAACTTTTTAAAAAGCCTTAATGGAATCAGGCATAGACTTAACATCATGCTAAAATATGCATGTGGCACATTGGACATTCATAATGGGGATGTCTGCGCTTGACCTACGTCTGGAACAACACTAGGAATGTAACATTATTGTTAACCAAGTCAAGAAATCTTTGAAATATGAAAGAATCAAACTATCGAGTTGCCTTTCACTTGGAGCCGAATAAAGCTTCTGTTTTGCATAAGATTTTGCTCTTTGTTTTTTATGAATGTCAACGTGTGCTGCCTTCTGTTTTGCTATCCCTTTCGAGGTATTTCCATAGTTCTGAACGTTCCCCAGTCTAAATATGATTTTCTCAGACAGCATAGAGTTTTTACCACTTTTAGTCTCACCTAGAAAGTCATTGGCTGAGATGCGATCGTAGTCCCACACCTGCAGCGTCAGAACAGCCGGCTGGCGAAACTCCGACTCCTCCAGGGAAAAGATGGACTCCTTCTTTTTGTACACCACTTCTTTCTACATGGGCAGAAAGGGATATTTTTAGATTTTTTTTTTGTATTTAACATATTTTCAAACATTTGTGTTTGCACTTGTTTCTGCAAGCACTTGAGTTATTTTAAGATATGAACCAATTTGAAATTGTTTAGTTTATTCATGTGTGACAAAAGATTTGTCAGCATCTCCAGGATTCTCAATTAAGCAAAATGTACTTTGAATGCTCTGTTTTCTTGATTATAAAATAACATCAGGATACATTATGTATCCCAGCTTTGTAATAGAGACCTCAGGATTAACATGCATGTACCTCAGTGGGAAGGTAATCAAACCTAAAAACAAATCTCCAGTTGAAGTTTCCTTCTCCAGTCAGGGAGTTAAAGTGGACATCAGTTTCCTGTTTATCTCCTTCCAGGCCTTTTATCCAGCTACAAAAATAATAACAAGAAATGTGATGGTGGCTGGTCAGACCAACTGGTCCAGCATTGCAAACATGTGTTTTGAAGCATTAAGCCTACAAACCCCTTAACATAGATGTCAGAAGACGGGTCGCCGGTGAAAGGGTTGACGTCATCCAGAAACACGTCGTCGGTGTTCCAGATGATCACACGCAGCTCATACCTGTCACAATCAAAACCACAAACAAACCTGAACTATTGCTTTCTTTCTAGCCTGTTGATTTACTTTCAATTGTATGTCCACCTACAGTTCAGGTAGACGAGGTTTTATGTCAACAGCAGGCGGAGCTGGGATATCGGTGGGAAACATGTCCACCCACATGTGAAGATAACCCTGCAATGTGCATCAGACATAAAAACGCTGTTGCAAGCAACCGTTTACACCATGTGCAGTGACTTGTTCTTCATTTTTGCTTTGTGGATGTTTGTGAACCTGAGGGAGTCCAGGATTGTCCTGGTTCTGCAGGGACCGGATCTCCACATGTTCCGGAACCAAAGGAACGGCTCCAGGGAGGAACTCCCTCATCTCCCCCCAGCGCTGCAGCACATTCAGGGATGCATGCTCCTCTATCTCTGCCTCTTCCTCTGGAGACCTCTCATTCTTCTTAAGCAGACCTGATTAAAATAACAACACTTCTGAAGTCAGAGCTGCTGCTGCTTTCAGTCTGATTAGAAATCCAGCATGTCATATTTTCAAAAGTCAGGCATTTGTCAGTGAGCTGAAAAGAAGCATTCCTAAATGACTGAAAATAGACCTGGAGTTTCTGTAGATGTGAAGTAGATGTGCAAAAGTGTTAGAGATAAATACTAAATGACTCAATGGTTTGATTCCAGTGAGAGATCTCAGAATGCATTGACTCTGAGGTGGCTGTGCAAAAAGCACATCACACTTTTCAGATCTTTTTTTCTTCTTTTTTGCATAAAAACTGCACACCGTGTCTCTTTTTCCTCTCACTTTACAATCATGTCCTACTTTCTGTTATAAGTGGTGTAAGTTAAAATAACACGTTCGTATACTGTTTTTAGTAGTTTTACTTTTTTTCTCATTTCTCAACTTTTAAATGTTTTTGCTATATTTTATTATATCCTTCCACCTTAATGCTTATTGTAAAATCAGTAATTGTGTTTTCAGCATTCATATAAATTCATATCAGTAACATATAATTTTGCTTTCATCAAGATATCAACCTGCTCGCTCCCTTATATGTACTTTTTATATATGCTTCAAGATGTAAACTCTCTTACTTACTAACTGCACTTGTTGACATCTATTCTGTCTACTTATTTCTGTCTGTCCACCTTTATTCTCTGTCCCACCTTCAGGTACGGCATCTGGTGGTATTTTGAAGACCATGTTGAGGACTTTGACTTCAGACGTTCTGTACTCTGGAGACGGGATGCCGTTCTTCCTGCAGAGCTCAGCCAAGACTGTTGATGGTTTCTTTGCATCACGCCACTTATTGTAACCATCGCTTTGAAGGCAGAGAGAAAAGTACACGCTGAATGAGTTATAGACATTGCACACCCTATTGTACATGTATAGCTGTCAGGTTAAGATTTAATCTCAAGTTTTAGCACTTCTGTGTGGTTTTGGTAAAAATTCATGGTAGCTTTGTTTCTAAAAGAGCAAATAAAAGAGCAGCTATTTGCAGCTGCACATGTCTTCATTTGTGCTAATATGTAGTTGAGTCTTGACACTCGCCTACAAAGTGATACTAACGTGTCATAGTAAAGAGCGAGACCGCATGAGGCCCGATGGCGGCTGTAGAACCGGTTCTCTAAATCAATCCGAGTCTCTCCAATAACATCATCTGCCCCAACCAGATCATGGTCCATGACGGTTACAACCAACTCCGTCTCCAGGGGAAAAGACACTGTGAGTTCAAACACCCTAAAATACAGAGTTAGACATTCAGACAAGCTGTAAGGCAGGCAGGGATCAGACAGGAAAAAGTTAACTGGGAAATGGAAAGAAATACTGACTCTCCAAATATTGGGTTGAGCTGTTTGGGGATGTATCGATCTTTGGAGTCCAAGCATTGATCTCCCACCTTCACAACAATGTAAGGGTCAGCTTTACCGTTCGGGTCAGTGGGAGCCAAGCTGGTGGCCTGAAACACAAACTTGAATTAGATGTTGAGAAGATTCAAATAATTCAAATATGAGATTTGCTGCAGTCATGTACTCACTGTACATGAGTGAGAAACAAAAACAGACCCGTACCTTGACGATGTAAACTCTGACCAAGACTTTGGCTGGTGAATTTTTAGGAATCCCATTGGTGATCTGACATGTGGTGTCATCTCTGTCTTCCACATCGATGGGATAAACCAGGAAGGAACCCTGTAGATGAAAAGCAGGAACCAATGAAAAGCTATTCTACAGAAACACAGTCGTATATAATCAAGAACTGCATTAGCGTCACCTTGTACTTTCCCATCAGCCTCTCCTCATCACCCTCCTCGTTGTCCTCAGTGATGGCTTGGCCTTTACACAGGGGGAAGATCTGAAGCCAGTCCTGAAAGTCACTGAACTCTGACTCCAGATCGCCCTCATACAGCTGAACACAAACAAAGTTGTTCCATTAAATAACTTGTTTTTGAATCATTTAGGAAGTATTCAGTCTAATTTATATATATATATATATATATATATATATATATATATATATATAAATATTTATTTCACTGCTATATAGTTCAATAAATGAGTGAATTAATAAAGAATCTCCTCTACATTCTCTGATGAATGAGCTCTGTGTCACTATTTTCTCAAGACTCCAGTAATCCCTGTTACTTGTGCATTTTTTTCCACCACACTTTTTTCTTCCACTCAACTTTCCATTATTGGATTGAGCAACTTTCAATTCAACAGCCTTAACATAGAGTATTAAAGCAGTTCAAACACTTCCAAATTTAGTCTGTTTTCTTGTGAGATTGATAGTTTACTTAAATTACTTTTTGATTTTTAACTTGGAAATAATAAAAACTATGACACCTATAAAAACTGAAAATGTAATAAATGGGATTTTCTCTGGTAGAAATCTCAAGGACAGCAATATAAATAGAACACATTTAAAATAGGTGCTAGATTAGATGTGCATTTATTTGATGTGTGGAAATTAAATGCAGATGACTATTTATTATGTGTCTGTAGCTGTGTGATAAAACATCAATTAAACACTTGAAAAGAAACTTAATATTTGGAGTGGTGAAAATCATTCAAAGCTCACTTTCATGTTGAGAAGCAGACTGACTGCGTCTCAACATTTTTTTTCTGTTGATGCTGTTCAGCACTGATCAGGTCAAAGAAATGATGGGCGCCTGTCTGACTGAATATTAAATAAAACTTGAAAGAGTGAGATCTACTACACCTTCAGTGTGGCGATCTTTTTGCGTTTCGAAGGCTCAATATCTTCCACATCAGCTTCTTCCTCCTCTTCTTCAATGTTTGCCATCGTCAGATTTACTCCATCTGTTCAAAGCAGAAAATGTATCTCTTAAAATATTTTAAAGATTTATTCTCCAAAATGTATTTTTTATCATCCTCTTTTCATCTAATCATGTTAAAATATCCCTATTAGATATTCATATTGACTCAAATCAAAACTTAACCAAAGAGATAAATATGACTGAAATATGTTTTTTGAGAATAATAATGTTCAAACCTGGGTATATTCACAAAAAACATAAACAAGACTGTTTTGATAATGATTAAACTGTATAATCCCATATCTATTTTTTTCTGTTTAAAGTTGGATCAAATAAGGATAAAATAACCACCTGGCAGTTTGTTCATCAGATCTGAGTTAATCTGTACCTGTCTCTGCTTCTTCCTCCATTTGTTCTCTCTCTGCAGCCTGAAAACAGGAACACATCATAATTTATTGAAATACATTTACCTTTTTTCCACAGTTATGCATTACTTTCTGTTGGCATTTTGCATAAAACTTGAAAAAAATATGTTGAAATTTACAGTTGAAATGCAAGAAAATGTAAAAACGCTCAAGTAGCAGTAAGACTTTCACAGGACATGGCATACTGATAAAGACCAGCCGGGTAAATCATCTGTGTCTCACCAGTTTCTCCAGTTCCTCCAGTGATGCATAATACTTGGACCACCAGTCCAGCTCCTCTTTCTCAGGAGCCTCTTCCTCCAGCTCCTCTGCTTTTCTCTTCAGCTTCTTCAGGGGAGCCTAAAGATGTTTACACCAACCAGAAGAGTCAGCTGGCCAGACTTTTGTATTTTATTATGGGCAGATGAAACATAATGTTTTGCTGCTGTGTCTCTCATAAGCAGAGGGAGATGAATGTACTCACATTAACTATCTTCATGGGGATAATAGGGATTTTTGATTGTTTGACTGGCAAACCGCTGAGCTTCATATTCCTCACTGAAGTCAAAGGGTTTATCTTCATTGAATTATGCCTCACTAGAGATAAGCACATATAAAGCTTGTAAGTGTTTTAAACTGAAAGATCTGGGTAGTTCAGAGCAGCATGCTGCAGAGGAGCATTATTCCACATTAGAACAGCTTCAAATTCAGTTTTTTTCGGAAAATATAGTAATTTATTTTGCAGTTGAATCTCATGGAGCTCAACCCCATACAGTCCATAATAACCACATTCATCAACTACAATTATCTTCTCGTTCAACATATTGTAAAGCATCCTCTATTTAATCATACTTGGGATTTGTCACTAGTCCACCAGATGCAAAAGTGTTAGGAAAAAAACAGCAGTTATTTTAACTGTGGGTCTCAGAAGAGTTTTACAACTGGTGTTGTTACACAGCAGCTGTAAAAAATAACATCAAACACTGGAAGAACTCTGAAAGACTATCAGGAACCACAAGACACTGACTTAGACCAATTTCAGTCTAAGTATGTTTTGTTTAAAGTAAAACAGAAAAAATCTGATGTAACTGAAAGCAGAGCAGATAACTAGTAGTGCATATTGAAATGGCAAAATAGAAGAAATATTATTTTTTGTCCCTCAGTGGAGAAATCCATGAAACAAAGTAGAAGCAAGTAGAATCACACAGATTCACACACAGCAAAATAAGAAACACGAGACTTTTTCAGGAAGGGCACAAACCTGAACTCTAAAAAAATATATAAAATCTCCAAATATAGAAAATTCTAACTTGTTTTGCAGCGTTTACCAGTTTTAATGCTGTTACCTTTTGGTTTTGGTTCTTTTTCTTGTTCCTCTTCCTCCTCTCCACATTCCCGTGGAGCGTAGTTCATGAGGTTCTGGACAACATGGGACCCAACCAGAGCAAGGTGACCGAATGCCCGGTGCTCCACCACAAACACCGTCAGAGGAGGGTGGAGGTAGGACTGCTCTGGAAGCTCCTGACAGAACCAAAGGCAGAAAACAGCTGGATGTTCAGCTTTGTTCTATAAACAGAATGTCTGGAGCTGCAGATACTGACATTCATCACAATTTATCTTAGATAAATCTAAATGCATTTGATGCCAAGGAAAAAGAAACAGACCACATCAATGTAGCGGACCACTTCCTTAAAGTTCGGGTTGGTCTTGTAGCTCTGGATCTCTTCAGATTCCAGCTGCTGTCCTGCACACTCCACCCTGACCTGTGGCCGCTCCACCTCAAACAGCTGCACCCTCTTCAGCTCCCGCAGACCCCAGAACAGCACCTGAGAAAAGCAAAAAAAAAACCCAAAAAACTGTAGAGAGTCGTCATCTTTAAACTTTTAAACAGAATGTGCGTGATTTTACGAGCTCCACCTCGATTCTGAAGGTCTTCAGAACAGGACGGACTCCCTCTGGAATGACGTAATGTTTCTGTTCATCGTCGTAGGTCAGCTCCTGAGGATCCACACTGACGGGGAGGCGAGGCTTCAGGGGATTGGGTCAAAAGACCAAAAGACAGCTTTAATCTTATATAGTGTTATTGTTTGTAATGTTACAGTTATATAATAAAATAATCAAGTTAATAGCATCTACCATTCACAGACTAACGACAAACTTACATTGCGTTCAGCAGAGTGAGGTTCCATCTTCTAAGGTGCCTTTTAAACTATTTACAACTGTTGCATTTTACACATTTTCTCAAATCTCAGATTATTTTATTGGACTTTTGTGTGTTTGACCAGAAAGTCCAAGCTCTTCCCAGTCTACTTTGAAAAATAGTTCAAATTTGGTGAGACTGAATGATTATATTTGTGAGCATGAAGTCTGGCTATAGATTCCCAATTAGATTTGGGTCCCAATTTGGTCCAAATGATGAAACTCAAGCATTTTCCCCTTCCCCTTCCCCTTCCATTTCACAATTATGCTCTACAACTTGTTGGTGTATCACATAAAGGTCTATTAGAGTACAATTATGCTTTTGGTTAATGTAACAAAACATGATGCAAATGTAGCATTTAGAGCGAGACTGATTGATTTACTACGCTTACCTCTCCAAAAGCAGAGTAGTCAAGCTCAATGAGCTCAAAGGCAGCCAGCAGCTCTCCGGCGGGAACGCGCCCCCTGCTGACGTCATAGAACTGAAGTTTGGGCTTTTCATAAAACTGCTCCACAGTTTTAAACTCAGGCTCTGCAAAAGCTCGGCCCAAAGGCTTTGGACTGCCCTGCGTGAACACAGAGATTCACAAATTGCTTGAAACCAAGTTTTCATTCTGCTGAGTTGTCCACATATCAGATAACTTACTTTATTTCACTGACTTTCAAACAGATTCATCGTTGATCTAGAGATTAAAATGAATAGGTACAACTTTTTCTCTTTATTTATATCACCAAACCCAACAACTATTTCCAACGCGACTGATTTTGATTGTTTTCAACTGGATTATTGCAAAAAAAATCATTTGGACTCAAGGTTGAACTGGAAGCAACTGTCTAACCTATGGAGCATCAGAAGAAAAGAGTTGTCGATTTACCATTGTGTCATGATCATAAATATTGATGATAATGAGAGGTGGGTCTTTCTGAAATTGCTCCTTCGTTCCTTCCAACAGAACTTTGTCAAACAACAAACACTCACACCAGGAAGGAGAGAGGGTGTCTGACAACACCTGTACAAAATCATACAGATACGGATCAGGTTATTTGGTGCCAGAGCATCTAAGAGATTTAAACCAGTAGAGCAGTGGGACATACCCTGGTGACCTGGCACTGCGTAGAAAAGACCACCCTGGCAAACGGATCTGACAGGCCATCGTCATCTGCAGCCATAAGGCCGCGGCCCTGGTAGAGGTGGCACCGCAGCTGGAAGTACCTGCTGTCTGTAGAGACCAAGATGTCCAAAGGTTCTCTACAACAAGGTTTCTGATTAAACTATATATATCTTGCTTTTTTGATGATCGGTTGACTCACCCTGGCAGGACAGACTGACAGGAAACTTTCTCCTTCCCTCCACAGGAAGTTGCCTCTGTGTTTCCTCCTCCTCCATCTCCTCATAGATTGGCAGGAACTCTTCTGGTAGGCTGTTGATTGCCTCCTTACTGTACTTGACAGGGCCAAGCCACAGGTACACCTCCAGCTTTGCAAAGGTTTCACTTGGGGAGCATCCTGGAGACTACAGCACAATGAGACAAATTACTTAAACCTCACAATATGACCTGCTCGCAACCGCAAGCAAACGATGAACAAAAGATTTGGGATGCAAACCCTGTTTCAAACCTTAAGCATCACTAATGACACAGTCTTAATACAAATGTTTTGTACTGTCTAGGAACCACATAATACACAGCTCAAAGCATTTACACCTGGGCCTCCTTACTGCTTTATTTGTATAACAATGACACCTATCAAAAGGGCAACTTTAGGATTATATGTAAAAGCAGACGGATAACCTTCATGTAGAGAGTGGTGATGCGGCCACAGTCCCGCCCCTTCTGCTCCTCCACCAGTGAGAAAAGGATGGAGTGGGCAGGAATCCTGACGTAAGCCAGTCGTTTGCTTCCATTGAGTAACCAAAGAAAAGCATCTGGGATGGTGCTCTGGGGCTGCCGGTAAGACATGTCAGCACTCAGTCAAACAACGCTCAGCCTTTGTGGCGATTTGCAGTTCGCACCACCTTTATGTGTTGCTAACCTCCAAAGTCAGTTGTCGAAGCTTCCTTAAGATCTTCCAGCTTTCCATCAAATGCTCTTTGGTTTTGTTTCTGGTAATCCTTCGCCTGACTCTGACTGCCTGTCTGGCTAGTACAATCTACAAAGAGTTAAACAGTCAGCTAGAAACTGACAATCACATTGTCAGAGGCAGAAACAAAGCTGAGAATAAACTCACCAAATTCTTTTTGATAAACTCCCTCCTGCATTTATCCAGGCTGTTGGGACGGGACTGTGACCTCCTGTCTGAGAAAGCGCTGAACTGTCTGACAAAGGAAAGACACCAATCAGATAATAAACCAAGTACCTTTCTGATTAACTTTTCTGATTGAAACTCACTTGCAACACGTCACCAGCTCCAGTAACACCTCACTCAAAATCTCCTTTGCTTTACTCTTCGGCCTCCGCACATAACTTTCCACCTGATTGAGACCAAGCTCCTAAAATACAGAAGAAGAGCCTTGGAGACACTGAATGAGTCATTAAATGTCATGTTTGAGAACAAATTCAAAGCAATTGACTCCCACCAGCCTGTCGGCCATCTTGCTAAGCCAGTTGGCCTGATAGAGACGAAAGCTGTGATCTTCAAACTGACTCCAGACATACAGACAAGGCTTCAGGTTTGTTGATGGGGCCTGAAGCTGAATACACTTAAATGACCTAAAAACAAGGAAAGAGACACACAAGTGGATAAACGCCAGTGGATATAGTTGTAGGATATAATTTGGTTTCTCCTTAACAATCACTACCAGTTTATTAATCCACCCACCCAGGTTAAATTATAATTTAATCTAGAGTAATTTTACTCTAATAATTGGTCTTCCTCATCTGAACATCATGCATATTTCATTTTTCAAAGGGTTTGTTTAATTCATCTTCATCCTTAATAAGCATACCAATGAGGAAACGTCTGATCTAATTTAACAATACCAAATTTTGACTTGGTAAAAAAACAGTTGTTTAGAGTTGGTGCTGCTGATCATTGCTCATCGCAAATTTACATAACAAGTATGACAACAAACCTTTTGGAAAGAAGGTTTTTCCAGGGGAAAGTGAAAGTCATTTATGAAGTTGGATAACTTTTAGAGTATTTCCTGAATTGTGGGGATGAAGCGTGTCTAAAGAAACGACCTGCTGGATGGATTTTTGACCGTGTACCTGTCATAGTCAGTGGGCTGAGGTCTCATGGCAGAAGACACAGATCTGTTCTCAGGTTCAGGATTTGTCATCTCCTCTCTGTCCAGCTCGTCCTCTGACTCCAACAAACCGTGTGTTTCCTCAGTCAGATCTTCTTTGCTCCTTCTCAGCTCCTCCCTGCTCTGACTTTTCTTAGATCTCCCAACTCCCACTGCCTTGCCATAATTTCCTGCCAAACACAAAAAGATGAGAGGCCTCTGGGATTAGCTGTCAGAAAACAAAAGCTGACTTCAACCTGATGGCAACTAAATTAAGAAATTGAGTTTGTGCCCCATAATCTGCGATAAACCCCAACGCATAATGCATTAGCAATACAAAACATATGTATTATATTATACACAATGTTTACCTATGGAGAGTTCAAAGGTTAGTGGTTTTGTTCCTACTGCTGGGTCTATCATTGTCACTTCAAACAAAGACGCAAACAGCAGAAACTCCTCCTTCTGTCCCAGGTAACCCTGAAGTAAACATAAGTACATTGTGAACAGTAACAGATTTCACTAACGTGTCACATAACGTCTATAATACAACCAAAAATATGACGACATTCCAAGAGTTTCATTCTAAAAATATGAGTTAAAATATCACAGACAAAGATGAATTTAAATTTGAGAGAATATACTAAAACTCATTCACGCCTTTTTGTGCAGATTTTTGGTTTGTCCTTTTTCATTCTTAATTGTAGTGAAAAAATAATTGGAGATTAAAGTGAATGAATCAAAATCAAGAAAAATGGAAGCAAGAAATGTAATATTGCGTTGAATAAATAATTTATACATAAAGTTTACTAAAATTATTTTAACTTTTTTTAACATTGTTTATTTCTGCCTCCTTTATTCACCCGATTAACCCCTGAATATAATGAAGACACTTCTACCTTTTTATTGTTAAAGTTTCTTAAAGTGACTGTAAAGTGGAACAACATCAACAAACTAAACCAAACTGAATGACCATGCTGACCTCAGGCAGAGGATGGATCTCCTCAACTTCCACAGCGACAGACTCTGGCACCTCAACTCCTGCTTCTCCAGCCTCATCAGCTAATCCACTCGGAGCTGAAGTTGCTTTGGCAGCAAAAAAAAATCCAAAAAATGTTTTACTTTTTTTTTTATTTTCTTCTTTTTAACCAATCAAAAGTGATAATTGCGATGTTGCAACTATCAAAGATGGCTGACGACCCATTTTATACCAACATGTGAAATCTTTTCATGGGTAAAACCAAATTCATTGTAAGATCTCACCTTCCTTTTTCTCTTTCTTGCTGCTCTTTTTCTTCTTTCGTCCAAACTTGCCACGTGCTCCTTTCACCTTCAAGAGCCCATACAATAAAAGCGTCAAATATTCAAATCAAACAGTTGATAAAGCTGTTATTTACAACCGCAGTATTTCATGAGTGATACCTTTACAGCTGCAACAGAGCCGGTATCTGTGGGGACGGCGGACGGAGAGGAATAAACATCCATGGAGAGAGCCAGGAGGATTCGACCTCGATAGAAGATCCCTTCACCCAAACCCTCGTTTAAGGCCTGAAAAAAAATCCTTTTTAATACTATTTATTCATACCTTGATTACATTTTGTGTATTTCCTGTATTACTTGAAGAAGATGGCCGAAAAAAAACCCTGTCTCAACAGAACTTGACCTTGTCAAAAAGTAACTATGTTCAACAAGTAGCAGCTTCTCTTGGTTTTCAGTAAGTAAGTAAATATATGTTGCATTATAATGACAATGTGAAAAATCAGCTCAAGTTTGATGAGTCTGACAAATTCTTACCCTTCATTCTGTTTTTGGCCAAGTTAAATGAATATGCTTATGTCTATATTCTTCATGTAAATATAACAGGAACTGGTAGCTTTAATTTAAATATGTATCATAAACTCTTCATTCTTGTTGTAAATACGTAGCTCATCTGAATGTATTTTACCTGGTGGACGTCTCCCAGGGTGGAGTTCTGTGGAGAACCATAAAGATTAACCCAACTTGGACCAAAGGTTGGGTTAAATCCTGCAAGGAGAAACGAGGGAAAAAAACATGAGGAGTAAAATGTTCCATTGTTTCAACATAAAACACCAATACACAATTCTTTTGGCAATTTTAATCTTATTTTAGTTTTCTCCAGTTAAGGAATAGAAATGTTTAATGCACTATTTCAGTTTCATACCATTCCTGGTGGGGTCAGATATCTGTTGGAGGTCCAGAAAGTGTGTAGCTAAAGCTATGTCTCTCATCTTAGCATCATCAAGGAGCTGGATTCTGATTCGCTGTGCCAGTGGAGGAAACTGCTCAATAAAGGAGATTTCTTCATTCCATACTGGGTAGCTGGTGGCACTAGCGACTGATGTTTCCCCCTAAAAACAAAAAGCATTACGATAAAAAATGTAAAATTTACCAAATTAAATTACCTCTTTTCCACTAAATGCTCAAATGTATGTGCTATAATGTGCTATAACATCAACAGCATACAATCAAAAACAAAGTCAATTAAATATTTTATACAAAGAATATTTGTATTTGTTCATGTGTTTACCTGCTGTCCAGCGAAGGTCACCTGTACATAGGGGTCAATAAAAACCGCCCGATCAGTGACGGACATCTTTGCCATCAGCCCTGCTTCCATGGTTGGGAGACCCTCAGCTCTGTAGACCCGAACACGAAACCGAGTCCATGGACGCTCAGACGGCATGCCACGAGGAAGTAACAGATTTCTTTAAAACAAAACATTTAAAATGTTAAATCCACCTCAGTGGAAGGTTTTTAGGCAAGAATATAGTTTGAACAAGACATTCAAGAATTACTCCCAGATCTCCCATAAAAGGGTAACAGCATGAAGTTAGAGGTCAATTATCTAACCAAGACATTAATCTCAGTTGTATTTACATTGAGACATGGCAAATTTATTTTCAACCATAATGTAAAATCTGAAACAAAACATTTCCTTTTAAACAGTATTTTTAATCTGTTTAAAATAATGACCAGTGTTGTATAGTGACGAAGTAAAAACACTTCACTACTTTACTTAAGTATATTTTGGAGTACTTCATACTTTCCTCAAGTATGAACATTTTTGATAACTTTCACTTTTACTTCACTATATTTCCGAACTTAATTTCATACTTTTACTCCGATACATTTTCAATGTG
>CAEGAF010062461.1:0-27437 GCA_903067075.1 Micropoecilia bifurca
CTATTATGCAGAATTAAAAGAGCAATAGATACATCATTCTTTGTGAGCAGCGGAGAAAATTTCGTTGCACAAAGTCGGTCTGACTTTTTTCCCCCCCCCAAACACCGGCTGATGCTGATGATCTCTGGATAGCTGCTCGTATAGGAGTCAAATTATCACACTGACCACAATGGTGCTTTGGAGCATCATAAACCAAACGTATTATGAACCTATCCCGTTGGGTTACAGTTTAATTCTACGAAGCTTCCCGCTGCTCCTCCCGCTGCTCCTCCGCCCGATGCGCATCAGGAGGATCTGCTGACTAGAGTCGGTTCGGCTCTGAACCGACATGCAGACGGCAGAGATCGCCTCTATCAGATCCTCAGGATGAAGCTGGACTTTGTTTCCATTTGTTGTTAAACTATATTTTTATAAGAGCGCAAAGCTGCCTGGTTAGAAGCTTCAGTAGCAGGGTGACGCTGATCAGTTGGGGGTAGTTGAGGGATAAAAAAAACCCGACTTCATGTCACATTGTCGCACGTTACTCCGGTAGTCTTTTTTTTAAGTCTTTCGACACTAGTTTATTTGACAGTAATCTGATAGTAAGGGGTCAGAGAGAGCGGAGAGGCCTGGGCCCAGCGACTGGAGGACGGGGGTCTGACTCCTGATATCACGGGCTAAAGCCTCGCCGCGCTAACCACCGCGCCACGCAACGCCCCTATTGCGGGAGCCTATGCTGTAATTTACAGATTCTCTTTGTTAAATTATTTACATTTTTGTACAACTTGAGCTTTCTGGTGAACTCACCTGGACCATCTTCTTTCATTTCCTTGGAAAAATATGTTGTGTCACCTGATTGCGACTAGTCGACTGGCCAAGAAAAAAGTCATTGCAGAGAAAAGAGTCGACTAGTCGATTAGTCGACTAGTCGGTGCAACCCCTATTTGATTCCAGTTGTACTTATGGAAGTGTCAAACAAAATTTAGCTTTGGTAAAAAAAAAAAAAAACTTTCTTACCACTAAATCAGTTTTCTCTCAACAAAATTGGAACACGCCAGCTTTCAGCGCTAATATCCACCATGTGGCATTGGGGAGTGAATGGCTAAATAATGAAAGAATCACAAGACTTCTATCTCTCCCTAAGTAGTGGAACTGAAAGTGTTCTAATGCTCCCTCTATTACAGTCGTCCTCTGTGTCCCCTATGGTAACACATATTGAGAGAGAAACTCAGAACAACTTTGGAAGTTGCAGAAACTCCACAGGTACGGTCCTTTGACCAAAAACCGTAACTCTTTCTTATTTACGTGACTCTTCTTCTCGTTTTTCAAACCTTTGCATGATCTCCCTAGCAAAGAATGTTTACACTTCAATTTGCACTGCAAACCAAATGTCACCTTTTATGAGGCAATCAATATGTGCACAGTTAAAGGACAAGCATCCATATTCATGTGAATGCAATAAAGCATCAGTCTCTCAAAATCGACATTGTTGGTGAAACATAGTGAAACATGAGAAAACACAGCAAGCTTATGTGTGTGTGGCTGAAAAAAAAGAACTTTTCTTCATTTACATAGAGAAAACAGCAGAACGTAATGATGTTCAGAAAAGGATAAATACTCATCTTTAACTGACAAAGCATCACAAATTAGTATGTAAAAGTTGTACAATACAATATATTTTCAGCTTAATTAATTCTCTTTATCATCCAGGTAATTGATTAAATGGGTGAATTACTAATCTCTCATTTACAGTCAATAGTGTTGCACTAAAAATATACATCGTTTTACTGATTAAGAATAATTTCCAACAAGTTACCAAAGGCATAATGTTACCAAGACATTTTCTTCTGCTGTATTTTAGGGGCAAGGCTTGTGAAAAACGGGCAGCAAGGGACTGACACAAAAATAGTGAGTTGCTAAACTCAGTAAATGTGTTATAGGGCTCAAAAGACAGACAAGATGGAGCTGATGCCACACCTGGGGGCATCAATCTGTTCCTCCACACAAGAATGTGTTTTGCTCTTTACCCTTTCTTCTCTGTAGACTGTCTGTCTCCTTTTTCAATGCTGTGAAGTCATTAAATCTGATTTGCTTTGTTTTTGTTTTCTTCTTCCGTATTTTGCGTCACGTCTCTCTAATGTGCCGCCAGACACACCTGAAAACTGTCCAGTTTTTTGTGATGTGATTGACCTCACTTTGTTTCGTAACTAATAAGAAAATAACTATTTTCTCTCCGAGTTTATGATTGATGTTTCATTCTATCTGGATTTCACTCTAACTCAGGCTCCTCTGGTTAAGCATCATTCCAAGGCATGATTGAGCCACTCTTTTGTTTTTAGAGGTTGTGGTGCTTTAATGATGATTCATAATTACAATGTTGGTTGTGTCAATATAATTTAGGGTTATGGTGTATTATTATCAGGCAACAGCCCATTATTTCTCAAGGAGATTTCAGCAATGCAATGATTGTTTCGTTTTCCTCGACTCCTTAAACCAGACATATGGACAATGTCTTTTTGTAGAAGTTTGACACAACATATTGCCCCTTCTCAGCAATACGTTTGAACTCTTTTTGATTTCTCTCTGCAAACTGTAGCTTTACCTCAAGAGTGAAAATGAGAAAATGTAAGGAAAATCTTATTTGGACATAAAAAAAAAAAAAAAAAAAAAAAATCAAATTTATTGAAATTGATGAAAGCCGTCTACTTAAGAAGACGGAATCCGAAAACTGAATTACAAGCTTATTCATTAAAGCTCAGTTTAATATTGCATGCACCTACAACCACTGATTATTTATATTCACCTTGACTAAATTTGTTTTGGTTTTGAATTATACAGAATACATTTTACCTTCAAAGTGAAAAAACAGAAACCTTATTGTAATTATCTGACATGTTTTTTTTGTTTTTACAATAACATGGCATTTAGAAAGTGCTTTGCTTTTTGCCATGTAAGAAGGTAAAGACTGACTAAGCCAACCAGAAATGTGACACACCTACTTGCAACTACTTTCATTTTGACATGTATGTTTTGTAAATTTGAAATTGGTGCAACATCACAGGTCAAAATCCAAAATAATTTACTTTACTTTACCATTTAATGAGCTTCTTAACAGCTTTCTTGTCAATTAACATTATAGTGCAAGGAACGCAGAGAGACGATACGTCGAAGAAAACTAATATGTCCTTCTCTGTATCTTACATAAAAGCTCAGCTTTTGCAGCTGATTCTAATTTTCCATCAGTTACCAGAGGAAAAGAAAAGGGACTTTTGAAAAGCAGTTTAGTGACTAAACTGAAATCTGCATTCAGATCTGAGAGAAATACATCTGTAAATAGGCTCAGAAATTGTGCTCTTGGCACACATTTGATGAACATGATGCTCATATTTTAGTTGGGTATCTTAGAAAAAAACTGAACGGTAGAAGTGAAAAGATAATTCCTCCTCGGGGAACTGAAAATGTCAATACAGGACATGATTGGATTGTGTCAGCAAGAACAGAGCATCGGAATTAACATAGAAAAGGAATATTAGAGCAAGTGGCGCTACCCTGCTTGAATGCAATACACTTTCCAGATTTTAGCATTTTATAAACAATACTTTCTGTCTTCAGAAAACTGAAAAAGAGATGTAATGACCAGAGATTATATAAATATTACGATCATTGGAAGTATCATAACTGTTAAGTAGTTTTGCAATATTATATCTGGGATTAAAATGCTCACAATATGAATAATATATCACTCCATTTGCCTCTAGCGACTACCCTGCCTTGCATAAGAATGCACACACTATTTTTCATTTTTTAAAAGCAATCTATTATAACCACATAGCACAATTATCTAGAAGCAGCCTCTCTTTGTAGGACCAATGTTCTCAATCATCTTCACACATCCAGAGACAAAAGCTTGTCAAATGAGGCCACAAAATGTGACTGAGTCATTCGAACACATGTGATCACCCCAGTGTGTTTAAGGCTGAAATGCAACTGAAAGGCAGCCCTTCACCCCATTGATTTACTTATCCATCCACTAAATACTAAAAATAATCCCACAGTAGAATAACATCTTCAAATTTGCTGTATCCCCACATGGCTGGTGGCTAACTGCAACCAGGAATGGCTTTGTTGTTCTTTCAACAACGCTTTACTTCTTTCTTGTTGACGTTCCACTTCCGTTAAAGCCAGATTCAGGGAATCCACCTTAAAGTTCTGCAGTTTGTCCTTCAACCTCCTAAGTTGTGGTTCTCTGCAGCTTGTACAGAATTATAATCAACCACTTTAATGATTCTCTAACAGTGGTAATTCACAAATGTTCTCTAAAAATATTCCTAGAGGCCAGAACAGCTGTATTTGATTAAATTATTCATATGACACATTTATTGATAAGGTGACTTCTATAGGCAATTTGGTGATCCAGTTTACAGTGGTGTGAAAATGTGTTTGTCCCTCTTCCTGATTTTCTTTTTTTTGTATTTGTTACACTTGCCATTCATCTATGAATTTTTTTCACCCTTAAAAAATAAACATCTTGATTTAAAAATGTACATTTGTGATTACTTGTCTTATCTTTCACAAACATTTAAATTAGTTTCATGCTCTGAAGCACATAAGTGTGAAAAAAATGCAAAAGAAATCTGAAATCAGAAAGCAGGCCACTTTTTCACTCTGCATTAGAGTAAAGATTGCAAAAAAGTGTGTTTTTTAAAATGTTTTAAAGTTTTAAAGCAATTACTTTCAATTTGATTTTATATACTATTGTATTTTTGTTTCTGACATAAAATTCAATACACTGAAATGTATTAAGGTGTGCTAACAGTGAAAGGCAGTGTGAAAAATAAAATGAACCCCTCTAATTCTGCTGCTGCTGCTGCAAACCTAAACATAAAAATCACCATCAAACGCATTATTAATAAAACAAACCCCCAAAAAAGACATCCAAAGCCATATATTTAATGGAACTTTGACACAAATCCTCTGCAGTCAGTCAACACTATGCAAAGTAGGAAAGTGCACCCTTTTATTTCAGCTCTGTAATGCTTTCAGACAGATGGCAGAACTGAGCCAACACTCAAGGACTCGGTAAAGAGGATGCGCATGCATTGAGCCAAAAAGCTATTTATAAATATAATTTGACAGTGATGCTCCACAATGCAGGAGAACTGTTGGACATCCAACCTGCCAGGGCGGCGATAAACAAATCCAACCCTCTTTAGCACTTTAAAGAGCTCTAGGCATGTGGTAGTGTTTGTTTGGCATTTTGGCCGCTAGCCACGCGGAGAGCAGTTCCAGTGGAAGAAAGGCATTGTTATATAATGGACACAGGCTGCAAGAACGCTAACAATTGAGATAGGAAAGCAGTGACACGCGACACGGTGTTTAAATCCTTACAGATATCAGCTGCGGTTTTAAAGCAGTATATCTGAAATGATCTAATAGCTAAGCAAATGTGCTGTGCCTCAAAGGTCTTTGACCCCCTGTGAGAGATTGCAGTGCAGGAGGGTAAAACTGCTGAAAAGGAAGATATTTCTGGACCTGCCAAAATAGTGCCAAAAGCCAAAAAATTACAAAAACTCAAACAAGAAGAAAAATGTGTGCAATAATGAAATGCACATTTTATATTTACACACTATTCACACACACTATTTCAGCTTTGCATTTTATCTGACAGAGAAAAAATAACATTCACATAGTAGTGTGAGATGAGAGGATACTGCAAGGAGAATAACCTTTAGGAAACAGTTCAGATTTAGTCTCTTTTTGACCTGGTATAAGAAAAAATACTCTTTGAATTCATTCAAAAATAAAATGTCAACATTTTCTTTTTCCTCCCATGTCTAAGGAGACCGTCAGCTAAAATGACCACAGACCTTGGAAACACATTTATCTGTCATTAATAAACATGGTGTGTCCAGGCCAGCTAATATTTCAGATAGAAACATATTTATTCACATTCAAGTGGCACCCTAAATAATCTACCCTGAAATAACTCCAAAATAAATAAGTGTTTCATTGTCAAATGTTACGTTTTTTTCTTTCTTTCAGCTTTTCCAGCTGTATATTCAGCACATTTTCAACCATTTTCAAATTGTTTTACTTCATTAGTATTTGTGAACAAAGATTCTGACCAGAACTCCTGTTTCTATGCTGACCACCATTTAATAAGCTGCAATGTTAAAAACATCAAACTAATACTGGAAAATATCAATACCATCTCAAGCTAAATCTGCGTGAAATTAGAATCTAAAATCAAGGACACCTCTTTGCATAAACGAATTACACTATGATTACCTTTTTTAATTTTCTCATTAGGTATTCATGAAATATATATATGTAGTTAAGAAAAACTAAGAAAGTGATGAGCACAATATTCTTCCCTCTTCAAAACGAGTAGAAATGGTGACGAGTTGCTGTGCTGAACTGGAGCCTTACTGCGCTGAGTGAAGGTCAGCGTTTCTTTTTGTCTAATTTGAATCTGACTTATCAGCTGCTGCTGTCCGTGGTAATGAGCAGTCAGCTTGACCTTGGTACTAATTAAAACATTAAATATTTATAAATGCAGCAGAACTGTCTCCCAATTAAACCACAGGTTTATTAGCTTTTAATCAGAAATGTGCTAAAGATTTGTGATAAAGATTTTATTTTAGTTCTAAAAAATAAGACACATAAATGTAGGAATGTAGCTGCAGCTTTGGTCAGATTTTATTATTTTATAAAAATCAAAGCACAACTTAGCCCGCAATTTTATTTGTTAGCTGTATTTCATCATAAACGATCAAATGTATATTATGCACTTTGATGTACCACGAGTTTAACGCAACCTGGTGTGATAGCAGGGGAGAAATGGTGGGGGAAAAAAAATTAAAAATCTTGGATGTAGACACCTGCCAGTAGTTATATTATTTATAACACACACTTGCATAAGACATAAAGAATATCCTATAAATTATAACTAAGTCAAAATTGCCCTGGCATACATTTCCCTGAATTTTTAGGTCAATTATTTTCTATCTACTTGGTCTGCAGAATGTTCTCAGCATTATTAATGGGATATATGGGTCACACTTTGTTAAAAAGAAAAAAGTGCCTGCCGTATTTAGCCGAGCTTTATGAATGAGTGCCCAAGTCTGCATCTTAGTAAATGTCACTGACTGTGTGTGATCCCATTAATTAAGAAACTAAAGGAAAAACAGAACCTTTTAGTAAAAGAGAAATACATTTTCCATTTTGGGAAGGTTTTAATTCGTATGCATCCTGTTGCGATGGCCTCACATCAGTTACAGTCTCACCCTAAAGTTTTCATTTGCATAAACTACCTACGACAGGAAGCTAAATGTATGTTATTAATGAATGCAGGAACAAACTGTAGACAACCCAGTTATACATTATCTATCTGTTAGGAAAGCACATTCTCCATAGAACCACAAACTATTGGGTACAAACAGATTTGATCTCCATTTAAAATGGTCCATGAATGCCATTAAAAAAGGTATAAAAGTCTATATATAATGTAAGTTTTATACCTTACACCAAAATATTCTCTAGACAGCCGGTGTGCAAAGGTTTACATGAGGATTTAATTCTCTTTTGTCACCGTCTTCAGCTCATGTGAGCAGCCGACTCTCTCTTTGGTGCCAGAGTGTTTAATTGTGTAATTGAGTTTTATTTTAAAACAGTAATAATACATTTTACAAAGCTAATAACGGAAACCAGTAACTTATTTATTCAAGTAACAGAAAAAGGCTTTTGGATGTGAGAATAAAAGCAGCATCTGGAACCTGCTGGGTCCAAGAAAGAGCATAAAACTGTAATGCATATAACGCGCCTTCAAGATGAATCATATTATCTGCCTCCAAAGATCATTAACACTATCTCATCTTTCATATTCTAATATAACCCACCCATTCGACAAAATATGATCATTTCCCAGATGATTAAATGTTGCATTGTCAAAAGTTATTTCCTGATTTCCTCATCTCAGTTAATAAATATTTAACCTGAGCGTTTAGATGTAATAAATGCTCTTCTCATGCACTCAAACCCAGTCAACCAAATTTTCACATTTCCAGACAGTGCAAATTTGATTATCAAGCTCCTTTTAAGGCGACAGGTGGAAGCTTTCTTTATTTAAACCTCTGATAACTGCAACCTGCTTTTCTCACTGTAGTTAAAATATGTGTTGTCATCACACCAAAATCTCATCAAGATCTTTCCAGATCTATTGCTTATAAACCTGCCAAGTGCATCCGAAAATATACTCATGTGACGCCCCCCCCCCCACCTAAAAGCCAGTCATTTTTTAAATGGTATCGCATTTAAACTACTGATAACGCAACCGGGATGGGCTACACCGGTCCATTAGATCAGCTGTATGTTGGGAAAATGTGTGATCAGAGGGAGAGAAAAGGCAGATCCTCCTTGATTGACAGGTGATCTCTGGCTGCCGAGAGCCGTGCAGAAGCACCACAGCAAAGAGTGATTAATGCCACAGATGGTGACAACAGAAGAAAAAGCAGCTCATGCATAGCATTATCCACAGTGAAAGAAATGAATGTGAACTGAGAGTCATGCATTAATCTGTCTGAGACTATGAAGGAATCTGAAAACATTTTTTCTCCTCAATTGATGCGGTAAAAGCTGCTTGTGAACTAACACAAAAACCTTTCATAGTAAAATATCAAGTATTTATGCCTGATCGACTTCAAATAGTTTGCCATCAAGTGGGATTGGCTCTAGTACCATCGCTAAAAATTATCTGCACAAATAACACACTAATTATCTCTCTCAAAGCCTGAACGCCTCCTCCCTGAAGAGAGGCTGTGGAGGCCAGCAGCAGTAAATGCAGCTTCACCACCTCTGCCAGGCTCATGTTTCAGTGCGGTGTTTACCCTTGCACTTTCTGAGATGACAAACGAGAACAAATTGCAGGCCAAGGGTGCATTAGTAGGGTTATTGGGTTATGTGCCGGTAAAATATAAGCCTGACAAAATGCCCTTTCCCAGCGAATCTCAGAAGTGTCATTCTCCAAAGTAGAACACAGAGCTCCTGCTATGTAACAATGCCTCTTTGTGCCTTGGGCACAGGTCCCGCAATGCACTTATGGGATCTGAGCCAAGGTGCTGATTTCAATTAGACCGATGTGATAGTAGGACTGCGACAATAGTGCCAGTGATGTATGAAGAATTTTGATTTAAGAGTACATTTGCTTTGTATCAAAATGTTCATTTGTTTTGGTAACGAGACGAGTACAAAAAAACTATGCAAGATTATTATGTTTCCACAGTCCTAAAGAGCTAAATACAATTTTGCATTGGTGTTGGATTTTGCCCTTTTATTTTCTTTAGGTTTTCAGAGCCAGCGGCAAAAAAAAACATCTATGGGCTGTATTGGAAGAGTCGATCATTTTAAGTGAGCTACCTATCATATTAGGACAAGCTATTGCTAGAAATCCTTTGTTCTGCTCTGTGGTGATTTTACTGCAGCATAAACTGACTGTCCTTTGAGGGATCATGTTGGTGCAGCAGGTAAGTGATGTCCTCAGATTACAGAGAGCAAAACCTTGGGAAATAAAACAACTAATTAACTAGAAAGTAAATCTAATGTGCTCTCTACTAGCTTCTTAAGAAAATACTTCTCCCGTATCAGAGGCTGAATAGCTTTATAATTGCTGTCACACATTGTCAGTGTTTCTAAAAATGAATTTTATGTGAAAAAGATTTGGCACTTTTTGTGAAACATCAACGTCTGCCATGTGATACCTAACTTGGTGAGTTAGACCGACTTCTTACCCTTTCTCAAAGCACATAGAAGTGACAGAAAGTGCCTCAACTCCACCTTGAAGAGTTTCTGAAAGGGGCTAATGAATGCCTTTCAAAAAACAGGACTGAAGCCCCGTATCACTTGGAGTCACCATACGAAGTTCAAAGATTTCAAGTTGAAACGTTACATGTGTAGAAAGAGCATTTAAATACGGTTTCAGTCTCCATGTTGTAACTTTCTGGATTTAGAATAACTCAACATGTTAAAAAATATGTGCGGCAGTTTAATATGGTACAGCATCACAATATTCCTGTGGAGATATTAACCATCTGCTAACTATAGGTGCTCCACAGAGCTCAATATGCAGCATACAGTGAATTTAACTGAGACCTCCATCACTGCAGATGCTGATGATGAGAGAAAACAAGAACATTTTTCCAGGATGACTTGTTATCATAACAAGTAAAATCTCTTCCTCTGTCTGGATCCAAAGTTATGACAACAGAGGTTTGAGTCCAAGGGAGAGAGTTCCTGTCCTTCAGCGTCTGCTGTGCTGCTGGCCTTATCAAATAACTCAAAAGAAAATTACAAAAGCTCAAAGACTAAAGAACCGAGACTCTGGTTTCTAATAATAAGTGACTTGACTTGTATATTGTGTTTCAAACAGATAGTTGCAGCATTGTATTAATGAATACAAATGATAATTTAAAGGCAATAATCACATTAGAGAATTATGGTCAGGATAAAAGCATATTATACTTTAGGAACTGCAGAGATGAAAGTAACCAGGAGGTTTTCTTATTACCTCAGACAATGGACTTGTGAACTTTTCAGTGGTGCATTTGATATGATCAAGCACAGAATTAAATGTTACTGAGATGAAAGAAGCTAATTTCTTCACTCTATTACTCTCTGTGCATGCTTATGCTCTTATTCTTGTCATTTACTGTGGGAACACGTCCTTTTTTCTTCTTATTTTCATGCTTCCCTTGTCTGCTGTCTGTGGTTGCTCTGTGTAGATACCACCCTCTGTAAAAAGACGGTTTTCAACTCATTTCCTCTAATCTGAAAGCCAAAGAGTTTGTTGCCTTTTGAGTATTGCATGGCACCATATGAACGTCAACATAATTAACCTGACTGTATTAATTGACACAAAATTTAAAGCAATATGCTGCGTTTTACTGGAATGTTCTAACACAAAACATTGCCTTTTATGAATGATGAAATCAAAAACAATTTGACAGTTTAAGCTGATAATAGTGTCTCCATTTCAAAGGCCCTTGTCACGGTTTCTGTTTGGACTAACGTTAACCATCATTCATCTAAGACCCAGCTCTTTGTGATGTCACCTTTAACCACATCCTTTTCTTTAGTGCTTTGCAAGGTCTCTGCTGAAACAATCCTTGATTTTATTGAGGTCACTTTCCGGTATTCTGGTCTTCTTCTTGTTCTCTGGTACGTGTAGGCAGCTATCAACAGCTTTTGGGACTCCAACCCGTAGCCAATCAATGACCAACAGTTTCCTGTGACCTAATTTTCAGCAAAAACGTCACTAGCTTGGAAACGATGCAAAGAAGGTTTTAAAAAAATGGGCTGGTACCAAATAAATCTCCAAAGGCTATGAAAGTTCTCAGTGACATAACTAAAACAGAATGTGTCCCATATTATGTAACAAATGCTGGGGGCCGGAGGAGGAGCCGTTGTTAGCATTGTTTCCTTCCAACAAGCAGGTACTGGCTTCACATCTTCACCACCATGCAGGTGTGACGAAAACGCATTAAAACCTTACGATTTGACACATTAGACAAAACAATTAGTCTAAGCCTTTAAGGAAATATAAACACCCAATTTTAAACAATCATATTGAATCCAAGTTAATTATCTAAATATTGTATGTTGAACAGACTTTGCAAGAGCATATTTTAGATCTAATTTATGTGAAAGGCTGTGCATGACCACATTGTATAAAGACATGTTTAACTTATTGGGAGTCGTAAAGCAAAAACATTATTATCATATTTTTCTATGAACTCGTTTAAAATGCTACATTCTCAAAATACTTAATATTTTTGACCTTTAAGAGTGACTTGCAAAAACACAATAACTTTATAACAGTGTACCTATAAATTATGCTGTTTCATTTAATCATACAATTTTTCAATGAGGTATGCCAGTGACTAAAATAAACATCTGTTGTTGTTTGCATACCAAGTAATGTATAAACTTTACAATTTGTAATAGTTCCAACATTCCAGTTTTTTTTCTTATTTTAAATACATTATTGCAATTTTAATATTAAATTTCATTTCAAAGTTGTTACTTCAGAACAAAACCAAATTTAGATGGAAATTAGGGAGGAATTTTTTTTATTTTAAGGTTAAAGCAATAGCTTTTTTCTTCATCCTCACCACCATCATCTATAAATACTTCCTCAACATCCAACTTTGACTCCTCTTTTTTTGTCTTCAGTGTCACTGAGGATGACCTTAAAGTTCAAAAAGCCTCAATTCTTCCACTCTTACAAGAGATGGTACCGAATCTTTGTGAGCTTGCTTGTTCCTGAACAGTGACCACATGTGCAAAGAGGCACAATAGGATCCAGTGTTTGATAAAGGAAGAAGGAAATCAGATCTAGAAATTCTCTTTGATGCAGATAACAGTGTGCAACGTGGGCATGACTGAGGAGCAGTATAGACATAAAATCTACTTGCACAGTTGGATTACTTTCATTAAAATCATGACTAACCACATTTTTAAATATGTTAGGGTTCAACCTCAGATAGTTTGAGTTTTTGTAGTTCCACTTTAACCCCATTTATGAGCACCTGGATGAACGAACCCTCGCTCTAGTCCATTGAATGTCTACTGTAGCAGGATGTAAAAATTATAAACATATATTATAAACAGTAGTAGCGGGCACTGCTGAGAAGAGCTGGATAATGGCTGTTCAAAGACACACCTTCTTAACTTTTGTGTGTAGAAAATACAGCACCTCTATGCTTTCCTCTATTTTAGCTTTTTTTTCTGTGATAAAGCTACATAAACACTATTGTCTGAGCCAGCAACTTTACCTGACCCATGTCCAGACAGGGAATGCTTAGCTTTATTTCCACAGAGAAAAGCAAGTTAGGTCCTTTTCAATTTCATTTGACATTCAAATAATGACTTACTGAACACTATGCACCTTTATTTATGTCAGATAAAGCTGCGGTCAGAGGTGTTGGCATGCGACACTGCTGGCAGCTGCTAGATTAAGTCCTATCGCTGACATCAGCTTGGCACTGTTTCTTGCGCTGAGCGTAAATGAACACAGACAAGGAACAGATACACACTTTGGTTCCACGTTTCACCACAACCAGACTGTGCAATTGTTTCTGTCTCCTGTTAATCTTACAATGTGCTTGGCTCTGCTATGTGTTTAATGGCTATGGTTAACAGCAGCAAGTGAAACGGCATGGGAAAAGTAGAGATGTATGGTGTCAAAAAAAGGGAAAAAAATTGACAGAAATTGAGGAGACAATATTCAGGCAGGAGAATTGAACAAATTCAACGTTTGGAGGATGAAGCTCTGCTTTTGCAAAGGAACTATTCTAATGACAGCAAGACGGGAAATGTTTTGAACTTTTGTTTTATCTATTTACAATCCCTGCACATATTAGGGAATAAATTATTCACAGACTTGGACCACAGCTCCCTCTTGCCTAATTGAGATGACTGATGTTGTGCACTAATGTGTAACATCCTGAGTTTCATTTAAAAAATGCTAAATTCTAGAAAGCACACAGGGGACCTAAGTAAAAGTGGCAACCTTGAAATTGGCGCAGATATAGGTCCCCTGTTTTCAATTAATTCCCAGAGCAAACACTACCAAGCAGCTTATTTGCAGCCTTGCCCATATTTCACCTTTAATAAGTTTGACATCATCAATGACTGAGTGGAGGTTGCAGTGACCCACAGAGACAGACTGGAATCTGCTTTGGTATATGGAACAGAACGTCATCATTTCAGCTTCATGGATTTTTTTAATTTGACTGTTGTCGATTATCATGCCTTTTCAAGCAAGACCTTCTTATAAGGGGATGTTCTGCTGATGTTACAGAACTTGTAAATCATGAGGACAATAACATATGTTATCCTGTTGTAACTGTAATTGTAAATTATTGATGTATACCAAAGCACAAGTCAAGCTTTGATAAAAAAGAAATGTTTTGTCTGTGAAGAAACAAGTTGCTCTCTGAAAAAACAAATTACACATATATAGTGTATAGATGTCCTTAGGAATATCTAAAAATCTGGGAAAAAAATACGCCTCAAGTTCCTTCACTGATTCGATGGTGAAAATAAATTGTCCAAGTAACAACAAAACCAAAAAAAATCCCCCAAAATCAAATCAATTTTCTTAAAACATATATCTACAACTTTGAAACATGCAGGCACTCCTGGCACTGCATGTGTAGATATAAAAATAGTACAATATTTTGCATCAGAATTGTAATATGTCAAAAAAAAGAATGTTACTAAGTAGCTTTTCTTTGCCAATCTCCTGTTTTGGAGACGTTGGAAGGTGACTGCTCTAAGACTGGCAGTGTGTAGCTATGTCTCAGACTCTTATTTTGAAGTTTAATGGGAAGTAGTATTTGTGTTGTTGCCCTGTTGTGTTGATAGAGACAGTTAACAAAAACAGCACATGGACAGGCTGACAGCATTTGCTTAAAACGCCTCCACAAATTGCCACACAAATGTTTTTTGTGGCACCGTTTGGCTGTACGGTTGAAAAAATATCCACAGACGGACGAGATATGAACCGTTTATAACAGCTGAACAGTTGAGAATACTGTGACTGAGCAGGCTAACAATGTTAACATTGACATCCGCTTTAGAGTTTCCAGTCACGTCAAAGCAATAACTAAAGCGATGGTAGTTCACTGTCTTTTTTTTGTTTTTCTTTACAGAATTTGGACTCCAGCTGTGCAGCTGAGAGTGGTTACACCTGAACCTGAAACCTCTACAAAAACATGGCTATTATGAACACAATTCATTTTCATTTTTCATTTTATGAGAATCAGCATTGGTTAATGCCCTTTCAGTATTAGAATAACCTTGGGATTAGAAAAGCATACAAATAACAAACACACAATTTATGAATTAGTTAAACTAGATTGATTAATTTGTTGGTTAATTGATTAGTTTATTCCAATGAGAATAGGAAAGGGAGAAAATAAAACTATTAAAAAAACAGACAAAACAAATTGAGACGAAAATGAGCTTTTTCATTTTTTTAAAATCCTGTTTTGTTTTTATGAAATTATTATCCTGTATTTCTTTGGATATATTGTCATGAGCGTAGCTGTAAATATTATCTATGTATTTAGTTGCTCAAAAGCTAATAACTCTAAATTGAGCTACTTTTTTAAAAAATAAAAAGCAAGGACAACAACATGGACATTGACATTTTTAGGGTTTTATCAGTTTAATTTACATCTGATCACTTTTCATCCAGAGTTTTACCAAACTGACCCTTGAAAAATGTGAAATCTTGTATATTTCTGTGTTTGGGTAACTTCATCAGCACCATTGAATGTGTGCCAATGCTTTAATCTGCACAGAATGTACTTTTTAACAATACGCACAGTTTCAAGTAAGAGTTACTGAATATCACTTCAATTTTAATGTGGGTATCAATAATACTAAAGGCCTTGGAAAATATTGCAAGTGTTAGTATTCAATGTAGTTTACATAATGTTTCACACATATTAATCTATTAGCACCTGAGTAAAAATTATATTTTGTGTTTTTCTGTAATTCTTTTGGCCAATGATTTGGTCAACAGCAATAAAAGTAAAATGGCCTTTTGAGTAAATTAAATCCCCAGTAAATCTTGCTCAGCAGTGGACTTTAAAACTGAGATAGCTGGGTAAAGATAGCACTTAATCTCAGGTTCCTCAAATATTTGTTGTTCTTTTTCCATTAGTCCATCTCTCTATCACTGAGTCCACATGTAATTGAAACATGAAGAGTCTAAATATAAATGATTTACCAGTGTTCGATTAGTTTCCCATAACCAGAGAATGGGAGAACATTTTTATAAATAAGTGCTACAACAAACGTAGCACTTTGCAAACTGGTCTAACTAGCATATTCCAATAAAGTTCAGTTATATATACATCGTTCAGGTCAAAGTACATACAGTCAAATTCAGTCTTTTATTGTAAAAACACAAAGCAGTACTGTGATGGGAACAGTGTTGTTAATGAGCAATAAACACATTAACAACACCATTCCCAGGTGGCACCGAATGAGATATGATAAAAAGTTTGGATGAACACAGTCTTGACATGTGTCGCAATGTTTGCATTGTTTTCATGGTGTTAGGTGATTACAATCTGTTCTGAAAAAATACATATATTAAGACCATATTATTAAGCATAATCTGTTGAAAGAAAAAAGAAGAAAAAAAATTCGTACCCAGCCATTTTCTAATCTTTTCTTTGAGTGATGTTTTCTGGTTAAAATTCATACAGGGTATAGAAGTGACAGAGGAAGAGGGTAGAGTTCATTTAGAGGTCACCTGTCAACCTGTCTATACTTCTCATTAAAGTTTGACAAAATATATTAATTTGATCTCTTCTAGGTGATATTTGTCTGAAAATTACCACAGTTGTCCTTCAGTATTTCCATGAGAAGAGAGCATGACCCTGTTTCTCATTCAGTGACTTTGATCCCCACTTCACCCCCTGTTGAACCAAGTCTCCCAGCTGTCATCTAGATCCAGAACCATTATCGGTCCTCTTGTCTGTTCCTGTCCAGCCTCAGGTTTCCAACTGAGTCTACCACCCTTCCTTATTACCCTAGCATGGCTGGTGACTAACTGATCGCATATTTCTGCTGGTGTAGAAGCAGATTAATATGTTTTCATTTATCCTCTCTAATATTCTATTCCCAAGATAACGTATGTTAGCATGTTTTGGAGTGATACCAAGTTTGCGTTCTATGGACTACAACCATTCACCCAGAGCCTGTACTCCACTACCCAGATGCTCTCATTCATTTCTTGAATTCCCTCACCTGCAGCTCCATCTCTGCTCATCAGCTGCACCTGCTCTATATGAAGAATTTCTACAAGAGAGAAGAAAACCTTTTAGATTATACTACTCAACAATTTTATTCTTAGAGTCACACACTGTTTTTTGACTTCCTTATCTCTCTCGCCTGTGACAGAACGTCACAGGTGAAATAACGAAGTCAACAGTGTTATTTACCGAAACTCGTCTGTCTTCAAAAAAGCTTCTATTTTTCAAATTTACACATTAATATTCAATGCGACAAGGTGAACTTGTAACACATTGCCTCAGGCAGAGCCATGATTCCTGCTGAGCTGCTCAGACCCTGTGCTGTGCAGGCTTTCCCATGAGTTGAGTCATTCTTGTAGATATGTATTCTAAATGTCCGTATGAACCTCATCCAACTGCATCATTAATAAGACAAATGCTTTAAACAAGTGCTTGCTCCTTTGACAACTCTTTTGTCGAATTTGAGTTTCACATGAAATCATATTAGATATTGAATCAGTCAAAATGAACAGCTCTTATGGACCCAAGTTTTGGGATTCTGGGATACTTTGTGGCAAAATTGTATTAACTCTGACAACAACTTGCAGCGTTACCACAGATTGCCATGTCCAATGATTAGATCAGACGGGAAAAGCACAGCTTGTAGTACAGCATGACATTTTGATAAGCAGCCAACAATAATAAGAGTTTTTAATACAATTTAGGAAGCGACTCAAATATACAGAGAATAATAAAAGTATAAAGGCACTGTCTTTTGTCTTTGCTCTCATTTTGTCATGAACTCAACTCCAACATTAAAACCTTTTTCCATATACAAAATAGAACTATTTATCTCAAATATTTTGCGTAAATGTGATTAAATGTGAGCAGTTCTCCTTTGCTGTGGCAATCCTGCCCCCCTCACTGGTGTGTCATATCAAGATGCTGATTAGACAGCATCTGAAAATGAAGAAGGCACAACTGATTATTACACAGATCACAATAAAAGGCCACTTTGAAGTGTGCAGTTTTGCTATATAGGAAGGTCTAGATGGTTTAGAAAAATCAGTCAGTAACTGGTGTCACCACAATGCACCTGACACAGAGAACTCAGAGAAACCCATCTTCTTCACATAAAGATTGTCAAATTGTGGATTATTTGTTCACTCCTCCTCACTGGTAGGAACTGGAACATGCTGTTATGAAGTGAGAGTCTGAGGATGGACCAAAATGCAGACAGAAGCTGAAAACTTACAAAAATCACAGAGAATGCAGGGAGCCAGAGCAGAACGAAAATTCAAAACAAAAGGCAAGCAGAGTAAACGGCAGGGAAGTAAGTGGGATATACCAGTATTTAAGGGGAGGAAGTAGCAAGGAGTGTGTGCAGAAGACGTATTTAAATACTGTGAGGGTGAATGCTGGAACAAAAGTCCCGGGCTGATTAGCTAACAGTTTGCAGGTGTGAACGGAGAGAGCAGACAGTACACTGGGGACTAAGAAAATGGATCTCAGAGTAACAACAAAAAGTTAGACACAAGATTCACAATGCAGCCTGAAGTGACCCAATTCTGATTTTTTTGTCAATTCCAATTTTTTTGCCTGGTCGTTCACACTGCCAGTAAATGCGACCTGTATGCGTTCTGCTGTGTAAAAGGCCAAATGACCTGAAAGTGTTCCACATGCACAGTAGAGGGCGCTATAGCGTCAGCGTTCTCAGTGTTCTGCCAACCGTCATAAAAAGAAGAGCTCAGAGTTTGAGGAAGTAAACATGGAGGCTAACGGTGGAGCTTAGCTTACATATTTGCAGTTGTTGTCCAGCCGGAACAACATATTAACAACTTAATCATCCTATAATCAGTCATGTTCGTTTTTTTTCTTCCCATTTGTGCGTATCAGGACGCAGAATAGTGAGATTTGTTGAGAATCAATGACGTTCAGTTCAGATGAATGCGGCCAAGACCTTAGGTCACATTTGAATCGGACACATATCAGGTCACAATTGAAAAAGAATCTGACCTGTGCTGTTCACACTGCCATGAAAAGATCGGATACAGGTCGCATGTAAAAAAACAAATCGGAATTGGGTCACTTCAGGCTGCCCCATAATTAACTAGAATAATTAAGCTGGATTAAGGTTAAAAAGAAACAAGGCTGCTCTAATCAAAGAAAGAGACAAAGGAACACAGAACAATAATACTAATAAACTATGATCTGGATCTGACACACGCTGTGGTCACACTGATCTATGCCGTCCTGACATGCTCAGTGACAGTGGTGATAAAGTCAGAGATAAGATCAGGTTAGCATGTTAATAATTTATCCAATGAAAACAAATTGTGAAAAAGTTGGGAGCAATAAAACCAGAGCTTCTAGAACAATTAAAATCGTAACTTGGAAGAACAAAGTCTAGTGACAAAAAGTAAATACAGCTGGAGACTGTATTTATGACCATCCAGATAACAATACTTGTCTGTGTAGAGGCTGCTGATCATTAAACACATCTGCTGAAGAGAGATTGTCTATGTTTGGCACATTTGGAAGCAATGAAATTCAAATCCAGATCCCAAAGTTTGACTTAAAAAATAAATAAAAAATGCTGTCATTGCCAGAGTGGTGCAGGAGGAAAAACATTTAAATATCAAAAATCATATTTAAATTCTGGTCAGCAGAAAAACTAAGAGAGTTTTGTTAGCCAATCACAAAATTGTGTTACTCATCTAGCCACAGATCTTTTTTTTCTTTCTCTTTATCCTTTCATGTGATTTCTATAGATATTTTTTATTTCACATTCCCTTCTAATATGCTAGCAATAAGTTTTGTTATTTTGATATGTAATGTTTCCCTGTAATTACTTCAAGGAAACATTCGTTGCTTGGTAAAAAGCTGTAGATATTTGTTTGCTGGTTGTAAAATAACATCCTCATTTTTTAATATGTTTGCTTTAGTAAATGATTACCAAACTCTTTGCAGAATTATACTAACTGAAGAAACTGAAAAGGACCTGCAGAGTTTTTCCATACAACTTGTATACATACAATATGCATAGGCTTCATGCCAATGTGATGATACAGATAAATACTATATTTATCTGTATCTAATGAATACAGATGAATCATCTACTAATGAATCATCTACACATGATAGACTTGGATCATTTATATTTACCTTCTAGAAATAATCAATATAATTTCCTATGTATTTACACATATTCACATTACATAGAGTAAGAGCCACTAAGGAATTTAACTTATTTAAGGGTTAGATATTGGCTGAAAAGTTAAACAGATGGTATTTGTAATGTTTTTGAAAAATTTATTTGTTCACTAAAGATGTAATGTACTGTAGGTAAAGCAGGACTAAGTTATGATACTATTTGCATATAAAACAAAGTTTGTTCTTCCTTTAAAGTTTGGCTGAGAGAAAATTCAAAACCCTGTTGTAATGCTGAGTTAACACTGCATTGTTCAGATTTTACTGCACAGCCAGCCTCTTTTCTCTTTGTTCCCCGTTCCAGTCAGGATGTTATTCCGCATAGGCTCAAAAGTTATTCCTCCTGGCTCCCAAAAGCCAGAATGTCCTTATCCTTTGTGCAAGACTGAAAATGTCCTTATTCTCTACAAATTAATTATGATTTAACTGTAATTAATTTGGTTCATTTCAGGTAACGATTATGTCCCTTTTTAAATCTGTAAGTCAATGTTGAACTATTAAATAAGAGAAACATTAGTAAGGTCACAAGCAGCTGTTTGCACACAGCATGTTCTGTCACTGAAGAAAAAGTATTTTACACATTTTGAAGCAAGAATCATTCTGAGCAATGGGCCTCAGCTAGAAAAGGTGATCAGCTCCATCCAAGTCAGGGGCCACAATTTCCTTTTAGCAAAGCGGTTTAGCTCTCTGTTTTATTCACTAATGAATGAAGCACTGATAGGTGGGGTAATTGAATTGGAACCTCATCTGCAGAAATGCAAATTGTCCTGGATTTTAAGAGGCAGATCATAACCAAAAGATAGAAACTCCTGGTATGATAAAATTGTCTGTGATGACTTTCCTCCATAAGGCAGCTGGACTTACAGATGGAAGGTGTGAAGCTCCAACAGAGCTGCTGCTTCTTTACACCAACAAGCAGGAGTTCAGGTTTTTAGGCTTTTGATTGGGATGGGTGGGAAATATCCAGTGGATTCTGTTGGGTTTCTGTCCTTATTCCTCTCAAACCTCTAGACATGATCTCTGAAGTTTAACTCTGAGGCTTATTCAGGATAAATTAGTTGAATTTCTTCAGTCATATTAATGGTAGACCAGAATTTATCAAACATTGAATTTATTTCTGGGAATGATTTTAAGTTACATAAACTCCTCATATTCAATTTAATCTACATTTGTTTCGGGAAAGTTCTTTGCAAAAGGCATTTCTCCTTTTTCTGCAGAATAAGAATAAGACTTTCCAAAGTGGCTGCAAAATATTAACTCTCGGTTTGTCTCTAACAATACCAACATATTTTCTTAATTTACTGAGACTTTGATGTGCAGCAGAACAATCTGTTCAACCTCCAAAGATTCTTTACCGAGTCCATCCTTCACTGGCTCTCCATTCACTGTAACACTTTATGAAGTACAGCTGCAGCTGTTGCAGCTAGACAACTTCAGAAGTGATGCAGCTTTTCAAGGTTGGCTGCTTCCTGGTCGAGGCGATATTAGCCTCTGGAGGGAGGTGGGCATCAATCTCACAAGTCTCAAAGAACAAAAGGCTGCGTCTGCAACCTTGGAGGGTTTTCTTTTTCTTTATTTATATGCCTTTGCTTTTCTCTTTTTTTTGTTCCTCCATATACCCTCCTATGGGCTTATTTAGGAACTTTGTAGGGTTTCCATAATTCCACATCACACCAGAAGGAAAGCGGAAGGTATCTTCAGACACCATGAAACATTAACTAGAACTGTCCTTTTGAAAGGCATATTTATGTTCGCACTCTGCGTTTGTCCAACATGAGGTCTGCTTCTTTTCTTTTAATGTGAACACTTTTTTGAAAAGCAGTGGGTGCATTTCAGCAAAAGATGGGCTAAAGATAAGACAACTACCACCATCAGAAAGAATATTATTTTAATTTAAGTCTGAGGTCTGTCTCACAACAAACTGCTTTACCTATTTCACAGTGAAAAAGACATTGCTAAAAAGCTAAATATATATTTAATTTCTAAGACATTGTGTTCTTTTTAGTAATATCAGCTTCCGAATCTCCTTTCCTGACAACCTTTAATGCTTGATGACTACCTTCCTATCTAGAAAACATGATTAATTTGTTTTGGTTGATGGTGCAGCACACACTGAGGCCAAATAAAAATAGCCTCATACCCCTCTCTTCCATTCTTCCTTAGGTTTCTATTGTAACTCCATAGAAACCTCTCTTTCACAAGGTCAGCCTCTATGCATGGTACAGATCTACGTTTCCACCCTGAAGATATAATAAAATCATATTTGATCTTAAGTTTTGTTTTTAATTACCACACGTCTTCCTGCACAGTAAAAAGTGCTGGGTTAAAAATAACCCAATTCGTAACCCAGCGCTGGGTCATATATGGACCGACCCAACGCTGGGTTGTTTTAACCCAACTGGGTTGGGTTGATGGTTTGACCAGCATATTGGGTCATGGCAACTAACCAAACGTTGGGTTAAATTGACCCAAAATTGGGTTGAGCCTCATAAATGGTAAAAAGGTTGAACTTTTATTGCACTTTATCCAATCATTTTGACCACTTAAAGTGCTTTACACTGGAGCCACATTCACCCAGTCACACACACTCAAAAGCAGCTCAGTGGGCAATTTGGGGTTGAGGGCCTTGCCCAGGGGCACATCAACATGTGGCAGGAGGAAGCTGGAATTGAACCTACAACCTTCTGTTTGCAAGACCACTGCTCTACAAGCAGAGCCACAGTCGCCACATATCCCAACACAAGGATTATTATACCATAATAGTTGGGTAAAAATATGTATACCATCATAAATATTTTAAATAACCATAAAAATAAATACCAAACATGTTCGAAATACATTCTATTCATGTGGGTGACTGTGGCTCTGTGGATAGAGTAGTCGTCTTGTGATCGGAAGTTTGCAGGTTTGATTCCAGCTTCCTCCTGCCACATGTCGATGTGCCCCTGGGCAAGGCACCCAGCCCCAAATTGCCTACCGAGCTGCATATCAGTGTATAAATGTGTGAGCATTTGTGAATGTGGCTCTAGTGTAAAGCGCTTTGAGTGGTCAAAAATGATTAGATAAAGCACTATACAAGTTCAGTCCATTTATAAAATCCTATTCACATTGAAACTTTATCTTCTTTTTACTTACCATGTCTTACTTCAAAGTAGAGGAGAAGCCTAATATGCAGTCATGTTGAAAATGGAGGCTTGTGAAGAGGAGCGTGGTTTCTTCCAAGTTTCGTATTTAACCCAACCGTTTGGTTAATTCTACCCAACCCCTGACCCAACAGAAGAGTTCAAGCTGTAAACTTGCGGTAAATTTCTGACCCAACTCTTGAGTTATGAATTTTGACCCAATATTTGGTCAAACTAACCCAACCTATGACCCAACAGCTTCAACCCAGAAATTTGGGTTATGAAAATAACCCAGCATTTTTTACTGTGTGTGAATACCTTGTGGTTCAGACGTCGCTGGGGGAGGGGGAGTCAAGAAAAAGAAAAGGTCTGATGACAAGAAAGAGACGAAGTGAGGGATCTGGATAAAAGCAAGGAAAGCAATAATGAAGGAAAGCATGTGGGGAGAGGAGATATCGGAAATGCTGTGAAGTCTGTGGAAATACATAGCAAGGAGAGGAGAGGAAGAATGAAAGAGAAAAGAGAATAAAAGAGGAATGCAGGACCAGAGCAGGAGGCACTTTCCACTCAAATTACGTTCATTTTTCTGGCACAATATTTTTTTTCTTTGTTTATTTCTCTGACCACATAAAAGAACTCTTTGCAGAAAGACTCCTAAACTCCAATGTACCATATGTACATATGTATCACCCCAGGGGTCAAATTCTAATGTTTCTACATGATCAGTGTTAGTTTTCTATGACAGCTGTTGAAGGTGTCAAAGGTTTAGTTTTGCTTAAGTTGGCATATCTATTTCCCATGGGTTGCTTGTGAATTTGCATCAGAATGCATCAAGATTAATTTATTGATCTAATAATTCTGTGTTTTCACCTAAAATCAATGTGCCCCACCCATTCCAAAGGTGCTGAAAGTCAAAAATTGGATTGGTTTGTTTTCTGTCGATGTCAAATAACCAAATCTGCCCCCTTTACATAGAACATGTAGCTCTAATACCTCCAGTGTTGGGAATAGTGTGCAAAGCCCTGCTGAAACTCTAGTAGTCATGTTTTATTCAAGGTTATTGAACAGGAAAACATTTTCTTTATGGTTCTGCCCACGTATAATAACTAGAACTGCATTTAAGTCAAATGCTGAAAGTCTCTTGAGTAAATTGAAAGTGAAAATGCTAACAACAACCTTAGATCTTAGCACAATACTGAAAATTATACTGACGAAAACATCATTGCAGGCACAAGATGTGAATTTACAGAAGACTTTGATGTTAACTGTTTAGTTAAACACATATTTAGAAATATTTTCAAAAGCTGATCACATTTCATCCTTGGTAAAGTCGGAGAGAGAAGCTGAAACAGCATAATGTTCAAAATTTTCAGTTTCTGAAGGACGACTTTTTAACACACAAAAATAACTGAATGACATTGCAGTATTTCACAAATCAGATTGAATCATATCAAAACAAAGTAATACAGATGTTATAATACCAGTGTTAACTAGACAAGTATTTGTGGTCCTGGGAATTATTTATTTCATTCCAATACTTTACACTACATAATACATCATGAATGATAACAATCTTGAACATTTCTCCTTACCAAACTGTTTAGCTGCAGTTTCCTTAATGTTATTATCCCTGAATTGGAAAAATATATTAAAATAGCAGAACATGTAAATATATATATATATAAAAAATTCCCTTCTCACCCTCCGGGGGGTGAAAGAAATGATGCTGGGGAAGGACGACAAGGCCTGGGCCATGTATGTGGACAACAACCGGTCCTGGTTCATGCATAACAACTCGCACACCAACAGGTAGGAGTTCATCGTCACCACAAGTAGAGAAGCACAGTAGCATCGTTTCTAGGAAGGTTGTCATCACTAGATTTAAATAGAGAAGATGGGGACATCCGACTGCCTAATGCAGTAGTTCATACTACACCATTTTTTGCCCCTATTTTTCCTTTACAAAAAGCTTAGATCGTGGGCCGATCTAAAACCAAGACATCATCAAGCTAACATCAAAATGTCCAAGAAAAGAAAAATTGATTTACAAGCAAGACTGTGAATGAAGATGTGTGTGAGTTGGTGTCAGGGCAGCAGGTGGCGCTAGACGTTTTTTGTTATCCATCATCTTGACCGACAACATAAAAAAAATCCTTCATACTATTTTTATNNNNAAAAACCACAGACTGAGGCCCCAATAACTTTTAATAAATTAAATTAAGCAACCTCACTTAAATTAGCATCACTTCACCCGCTGGGGTCTGAACGCTGTTACGGCCCCTGGCCTCTTGAGGCTGTGCAAACTCCGTTTTGTTATGCAGGATCCGCTGTGGGAGCACAGCTTCCTGATTGGCTGTCTGAAGGCTGCTGGAGAGCAGCTACACCATTGGACCAGCAGAGGATTGTCAAGCCAATCAGCCGTTGCTGAGGCTCATCTGCACCTATAAAACGCTCCTGAATCCATTCCTCTATTGATGCAGCTAGTTGGAAGAGGTCTTGTGAATCTGTCCCCCCTTGTTTGGTATTTGCAACTGCTTTAGGCAGGTTTTAAACTAGGTTGTTGTTGTTTGTTCCTGCTTGTTCAGTTCAGCAATTTTGACTTTGCTCTAGTTAGCTGCCAGTTAGAAGCTTGTGATTGGGAGGCTTGGTGTCCCCTTAGCATTTCCTTTGTGTGTTATTTTGTTTTCCCCGTTTGGGTTATTTTGAGTTTATTTTGAATGGACTTGTTTGAACCCTTTTTGTTTCCTTAATTTGCACCTGATATTCTTGAGTTGGTTTGTTCTTTTGTTTCGCATTAATTGGGTTAAATTGTATTGTTTTGTGAAACTTTCTCTTGTAATAAATCATTTTACACTCCATTTGTTCCTCTGGACACATTTTATGTTATCGCAACTGACCTGACCGACATGTTTTGGGAGATGTGGGGGGAACCGGAGCGCCCGGAGAAAACCCACCAAACACGGGGAGAACATGTAAAATCCACACAGATCATCTCTGTGTGGATGACCTGACCTGACATGTCGGTCAGGTCAGTTATCGCAACTGACCTGACCGACATGTTTTGGGAGATGTGGGGGGAACCGGAGCGCCCGGAGAAAACCCACCAAACACGGGGAGAACATGTAAAATCCACACAGATCATCTCTGTGTGGATGACCTGACCTGACATGTCGGTCAGGTCAGTTATCGCAACTGACCTGACCGACATGTTTTGGGAGATGTGGGGGGAACCGGAGCGCCCGGAGAAAACCCACCAAACACGGGGAGAACATGTAAACTCCACTCAGATCATCTCTGTGAAGGCGCAGCGCTAACCGCTGCACCACGGCGCTGCCCACGGTTTTTACAATTGAAGGAATCTGTTTTGTAGTTTGTCAATGCAGGGAAAATCTCAAATTTCCTTTTGAAGCGTCGCCCACTTATCTGATGACTTCTCTAAAACACAGTGCTTAAAACAAGATGGAGGTCGTAGAGGACAGGAAGATGCGTTTGGTTCCTGTCCTCAGTTCTTCTCTCGCATGTCTTTCCCCTTCTCCAAATATCAAAATCATTCCTACTCCTGTTCTTGATTCTCTTCACTGTTTTGCTTTGTGTTTTTATTCTTAAACCGGAAAAGATTTTGGATTCTTTTCAAAATTGATATTTTGGGGTTTTTCTTTCTACCATCCTGGATGGAGTCTGATTCCACTTCATCCTCCAGGATGGTTTCTGCAGTGATCCGAGTCTGTCCTGCAGATTCTGGACTCCAGGAACAACCTGGATCCATCGTTTCTCCTGATGGATCCTCCTCTTGGCTTTCAGCTCTGATCGCGCTGACTGCGCTCGGCGAGTTTCCTTCCTCCTGCCGTTGGACATCGTCTTTCTCAGCTGTCAGAGTGTCTTGTTCTCCGTTTAAAGGAGCCGTTTCCTCCTCCTTTGTCTTCAGCTTGTATGTTTCCAGCTGCTGCTTTAATTCCTTCTCCGTCTTTTGCATTATTTCAATTTCTCTCGACATTTTCTGGAACTGCTCCTCCTTCTGAGCTCTCAGTTTTTCGATGAGCTTCAGATTCTTCTTTGTTCTTTCAGAGTTGGTGTTTTTCTCTTTATTCACTTCCTGGCGATACGATTCCATGTCATGTACTAATCCAGAAACGTCACGTTCGTATTTGCCACTGAGCTCATTGTATGCAAGTTTGACCTGATTTAACTCTTCCTTCAACTGGTTCTCATTGTTTTTGAGGAAAGTGATCTTCTGTGACGATTCCTTAAACATTTGGTTTTTCTCGGCTCTCAGTTCGTCGATGAGCTTCAAATTCTCTCTGGTTCTTTTTAGGTTGGTGTT
>CAEGAF010062462.1:0-29238 GCA_903067075.1 Micropoecilia bifurca
GCTTAACAAGTAGCCTGTAGGCTACCGATGTTGTTGTCTATGTTCAGCTATGTACATTAATTTTGCTCCCAAAAAAGTTGCTTCTCATCGTTGCTATGGAAACGGTCAAATCAGTTGAGCATAAATCAAACTATTAACTCTTTGCAACTGTGTCACTTAATCATTCGAGGCGCCATGAAGGACTTCAGAAGGGTTCATTCCAGGAGTCTAGGGATTAAAACATGGATTTTAATGTTAAATATTAAGTTTTGATTGACAATGGTATATTAAAACCATTAATTAGGCAATCATTTCTCAATAGCCGAGGGTCTAGATTCTGTGTATGAAGCACAGTGTAACTCAAGGAGCTGTTTTTTTCCCAGGCTAGTGGGACACAACAGATAGAAACTGATCTTAAGTATGTGTGGATCGATGCATGTCTTTGTCAGTGACCCTTTGGACACTGAACAACAAAAACCTCCAGCAACCATGGTAACTGTGGCCTTTAGACAGTAGAAATAGATGCCAGAGAACATTGTTGTGGTTTGTTTTGAGTTTTAGCTGAAATTGTGATTTGTGGAATTTCTAACCGTTTCAGAAAAGCATTTGTTCTGATTCTGGTGCAACGTATAAAAGAAAAAAAGAAAAAAAGACAAGCAGCACAACACTTACTTCAAGATTTTATTGTGTCACTGTCATCTTTGTCCTTGTTTACATAAAATGTAAATTAAGAGAGAGATAATCTCAAAGCAGACAGGGGTACAGTGTACAACACGTCAAATATAGGTCCAGTGCAAAACAGAAGTTTTACTAACTGCATGACTAAGAAATATTAAAATTTTTTACACACACACACACATATATATATATATATATATAATTTATTTATTTGTCATAGTACCCCCAAGAATTTAAAACTACTTCCACCCCCGGTTATATCTATTGGTATTAGAGTAAAGGGGGCTGAATAAAAATGCATGTTTTCCATATTTATTTAGTAATATTTTTGAAAAGCATGAATAATTCCCACTTCACTGATCACTGTGTTGGTCAATGAAAATCCAAAAAATAAATGTCTGTAGTTCTAGCACAGGAAATGAAATAAAATTTTGTTTTGTTCTCTACAATATCAATTTTTGTCGTCTTTATTAAAATGTAAATACTTTATCGCTTGTTTAACTTAAATTAAAAAAAAAAATCAAACATGAGTATTAAGTTAAACACATTTTCCGTGCAGGCTACTGCGTGATCACCTGCTACTTTCTGACAGGTTATGGGATTAGACAGGAGTCAGTTTCCCACTGTGACGTCATGCAGGTAAAACGTGACGCGTGGGGACTTTTTTCGTCCACCTCTCACCTCTGCCAGCATGTGCAAAGGAGCCTCATTTAGAAAATGACGAGGCTCAGCATTTGTTTTCTAGAAACAGCCGCTGACTTTCAGCGACAGACGAGTCCAGCTGGAGTCAACCACACCGGAAACTGGCCTTCAAAATAAAAACTGCTTGGCTTATAAAAGGATTTGTAACGTTAAAAAAATAAAACAAGTTAAAATGTTCTTTAATCACAAAAAGAGTATTATTCAAAATATTGTGCATATTAAAAATAATTGATTCGATTTTTTTCATATGCTTAAATTATTCTCTTTATTATCATAAAAATGCCGTGAAACAATATGAACAGTTTCAGGATCAAAACCAACAATTGAGCAAGAACAAAAAGAAAAGCTACATATTTGAATGGGACAATATGTCAAAAAAAATTGAGACAGGAAGCAAGGAGACATGATTTAATGTTTGAATGTTTAAACAACAAAACAGGCGAGTAAAATTACCAAATAAGAAAATAAAATGTATTTTAAATGTAAAATGTAAAAAAAGAAATAGAAAAGCAAAATTAATACTAATTTAACAATAATATTAATGCATTATTATCTCTTGTATGATGATTTACATTAACAATTATTAACAATAATTATTATGTCCTAACAATACATTATAATGCATATTGTTACTATTATTTTTTATACAGTAATATATTTGATATTTATTTAATATAAATATTTGTCTCATTAATAACAATTATAAATAAAACGATATGATTAAGTAATGATAATAAGAATTATGTTAATCATTTTATTTCTAAAACTATTTTAATATTATTATTGTAAATAATTATTTTAAAGGTAATAAATAATAATTTAAAAACGTGAAAAACGTCTTGACGTCAAACCGGATGCGGTTTAGTTAGATATTTCCAGCTTGATTTCCGCGCTGTCTGCATAGGAGGGAACTGTGGTCTATTTAAAGAGGGTCATCCAGCCGCGGATGAAATAGCAGAAGATCCAGAGCTGAGACCCAAACGCTCCTCACCGAGTTCCGTCTTTCCTCCATCTGCGGCTTTTCATCGATCAACGCTTCGCTTTGACCACCATCCGCCTGACAGACCGGGGCCAGAGCTCCTACTGAGCGGCTTTCTCTTTCTATTCACATTTTAAAAAAATTAATTCAGATTTTTTGACACACTAAAAATGGGTCGAGACTATTACAAGACACTGGGGATCTCGAAAGGAGCGACAGAGGAGGACATAAAGAAAGCGTACAGAAAACAGGCGCTGAAATGGCATCCTGACAAAAACAAGTCTGCAGCCGCCGAGGAGAAATTTAAGGAGATCGCTGAGGCTTATGAAGTCCTGAGCGATCCGAAGAAAAGAGAGATTTATGATCAGTACGGAGAAGAAGGTAATGTGTGTGTTTCTGTCATTGTGTGGCTACTTCGCCTATACAAAGCTGGATTCCTGGCTGTAAAAGACAGCTGGCTTTGATTCAAGTCCCCTTTCTGCAGCCAGCAGGGCCTGGAAACTGATGTTCAGGACATCATGATCATAAAATGCTATTTATTATTACGATAATCTCAATGCATCAGATTAAAAGCCATTTTTAAAAATGTCTGCGGTGGATCACTGTAATAGTCATGACAGAAAAACATTTTTTGTCCAAAAAGAGGTAAAAAGGTAAATAATCTTGTAATGTGTGGAAAGAAAATATCAGTACAGATGGTTCTGGGTGGGAACTGTAACCATCTGGTTCTTTTTTTTATACCATCATTGGATCCTGAACATTGAAGGGAAAGGTGTGAAGTAAATGGCTGCAAGACAAAGCACAATCATTTTTTTTAATTTTTTTGCCAAAAATAATGTCTCTATAAGCCAAGCAAAACAGAATAAATGAGTCAATTCAATTCAGTTTCACTGATATAGTGCCAGTTTACACACACACACGCATGCACGCACGCACACACACACACACACATATATATATATATATATATATATATATATATATATATATATATATATATATACTCAAGATGATAATTCAGTTTCTAATTCCGTTGCAAAATATGCTTTAAACCAATCATGATGGCTTTTTCATTACCTCATCCTAAGAATTTTGTAACAGTGAGTTAAAACTTGGTCTCACAGTACAAAAGAATAGGAAAAAGTAACAAATCTTAATGAATTTTCTGTCTGGTTTAGTTGATTTCATTTGTGTTTTAACACCTAATTATCCTTAAATGGTGAAAGGACTTCATTTATGGAGCACTTTTCTAGGAATCCCCTACCACTAAAAGTGCCTTACTCTACACATATTGGTAGACGACAATTAACCAACTTGTGATTAATTGTTCATTAATAGTTTATTAAATTAAAATTAGCTCCAATTGATTAATTTATAAAAATCCCATTGACCTTGTAGTTTGGCCGCCATCCAACAGAGGGCGCCGCTGGTCATCCTTGAACGGAGCTGTTTGTTTCTACGGTTGAAGATTATTTTGCTAGGCTTTCTTGCGAACGTAGCTATGGTAACAGAAGCTATGGTAACAGAAGAGTTCTTCATGAAAGTGTTAACCGCAAATCCGATAAACGAATAGAAAGCAACTCGGTTTTAGCTTCATTATGGTCGGGGATAAGGTCAGTAACTGATACTCAGGTTTATTTGAGTAACTTGAAATGTTGGTAGAAAAATATGTGGTTGCTAAAATGGAAAGCATTAAAATGGAAAGCATTTTAATAATATAATGGGCCATGCATAACAACGGATGGTGAAAACGATTGTAATTATTGTTATTTATATTTGTCCAGCTCTTACTTTGGTCGATGATACGAATGGCTTTGATAAATCACACAATCATCAGTTAGATGCTACATGCCATTATGCAAAATTTACTTTTTGCTCGTTTTAAAACTTCCATTTGGTTCTCAGTTGCTTAAAAAAACAACAACAAACAAACAAACAACGGTCTAAGCACTTAAACATTAAACACTCGGGCTTTTTTTTTGACAATAAGCTAACATTTTTGGAGTCTGGAAAATGAGCCATATTAAAATCCTCTCATTCAACTTCACTGTTGTTACCAAGCAACCCCAGCAGAGCCCTGCCTTCATCTAGTAACCCACACAGAGCTACAGCACGTTTCATCAGCTGGTTTTCCAATTAAAATTCAAAAGTATTTTATTGATCCCAAAGGGAAATTAAATATCAGTGTAACTCATATTAATTAAAATTCTTCAAAGCGTTATTGTAGATGGTGATGGCTGTTGGCAGGAAATATCTCCTGTAGCGGCCTGTGTTATGGCAAATTCGAAGAAGCCTCTGACTGTAGGCGCTCAGTTTTTCTAAGAAAAACCTTACAAATCTTTTACTGTTGTATGTGCTGTACAATGGCTGCTGAAAGACACAAGTGTCTTGTTTTTTTCCACTTGCTGCATTCTTGTTAGTTGTTCAGGAAGCTCTACTTTTGCTTTCAAAGATGTACGGTTGTATAATTGCACATCTTTTTTCAGCCATTTTCACATGCCAGTGTAAACGTTGATCTAAGGTGTAAGGCCACCAGAAGCTTATTTTGATTTAAAGTGACAAGAGGCCATAGAACCGCTCACTCTGAAAGGAGCTCAAAAGATGCAGAGCTGCTCAGACTAAAATCTTATTACCTAGGAATGATTTTGTACAAAATGTTTAATGAACATGTTTTGTATTGCCCATAGACATATTCTAAGCTGTTCAATGAAGCACAATAGGTCACCTCTAACAAAATAATCACTTTTATTGTGAAGTTTTGATGAATCCTTCCTCTTTTCCCATCAGGACTGAAGGGAGGAAATGGACCTGCTCCTGATGGTCAAGGTACCAACTTCACCTACACCTTCCATGGAGACCCTCATGCCACCTTTGCCACTTTCTTCGGCGGTTCCAACCCCTTTGAGATGTTCTTTGGCCGCAAGGCGAATGGCAGAGATGACGAAGACATGGAAGTAGACGGAAACGACCCTTTTGGCTCCTTCACCACCTTCAACCTGAACGGCTTTCCTCGGGACGGGCACGGAGGGCAGCAGCGCCGGAAACAGGACCCGCCTATCATCCACGAACTGAGGGTCACCCTGGAGGAGGTCTTCCAGGGCTGCACCAAGAAAATGAAAATCTCACGCAAAAGGTTAAATCCAGATGGCAGGACCATGCGGACGGAGGATAAGATTCTCACTATTGAGATCAAGCGGGGTTGGAAAGAGGGAACCAAGATCACGTTCCCAAGGGAGGGAGACGAGTCGCTCAACACCATTCCTGCCGACATTGTTTTTGTCATCAAGGACAAACCTCATCCTCACTTCAGAAGGGAAGGTTCCAACATTGTGTATCCAGTTCGTGTGAGCTTAAGACAGGTAAGATGATTTCTATTTTAGCACTTTAACTGAGGATGGGCGATAAGTCAGTTTTATTAATTAATCAAATTTTTGATTTTGGAAAATCAGAATTTTTTTTGTACCAATGCATTCCTTGGGTTTCTGTAGTTCATAGTAATGTCAGCAGGCCTGCGGCTGCCATCTTGTTTGACAGGCATGTTTTCTACTGTCTAATTATTTGGTGTTTGATCTCAGGTAGGGCTGGACAATTTGGCTGAAAAACTTATCATCATATAAACATTTCATATCAGTTGATTTAAATAATTGTCGATTGCGATATAATTATTGATTAGTTTTAAATATCAAATACTGCCAAACTAGTGCTGTGACCTTTCCTGTTTTAACCACAGTTTTTACTCTGCACTGTTGTTTATGTTTAAGCAGTTATGAGGCACAGTGGCAAAACCTGAAACTGCCATAAAAAGAAGAGCTCAGTGTTTGAGGAAGTAAACATGGAGGCTAACGATGGAGCTTAGCTTATATATTTGAAGTTGTTGTCCGGCTGGAGCAGAATATTAACATTAATCCTCATATTGTCCATCATGATTGTTGTTTTTCTTCCCACTTGCGTGTATCAGGACACAGAATAGTGAGATTTGTTGAGAATCAGTGACGTTCAGTTCGGATGAATGCGACCTGGACGTTATGGTCACATTTGAATCTCATACGTATCGGATATGAGTCACATTCTAAAAGAATCTGACCTGAGCTGTTCACACTGCCATGAACAGATCGGATACAGGTCGCATTACATAAAAAAAATCGGAATTGGGTCACTTCAGGCTTCAGTGTGAACACACCCTCTGCCTACATCCCCCAGAATGCTGTGCGGTTCTGTGTTGGAGTCCAGTGAATAATCTATACATTGAATATTCTATCAGATGTTCTATCTATTGATATTAACCACACAATATGATTTATTGTAAGTTAACTCTTCAACAGAAAATTAGGGCCAGGCTGAGATTTTTTATTTTTAATTATGAGAATAAAGTTATAATATTACAAGAATACTTGCAACAGACAGACGACCTGTCCAGGTGACCCCGCCTCTCGCCCGGAACGTTAGCTGGAGAGGAACCAGCACCTTCTGACCCCACTAAGGGTCAAGGGTGTAAAGAAAATGGATGGATGGATGGATGGATGGATGGATAGATAATGTGAGAAAAAAGTTCTTATATTCAGTAAATTTATGTGAAGTCAAACACTGAAATTAAAAAGAGAAATGTTGAGCATTTTGTGAAGTTAAACTTTAGTATCTTATAAATAATATTCAATCTTTTAAAACATCAGCATCAAATTATCAGTAGCAGGACTTTAAACAACTTTTTTCTCTTAATTTTAAGACATTTTTCTGGTAGAATTGTGTCTTTATTCTGCTAAAATTATGACTATGTTCTTGTAATTAAACAAAATTTCTCATATCCATGCTCTGATACTTTGTAATTTCTGTTTTAGAAAGGAAAGCAAGAAAACAAATCGATTAAAGTCGGACCTGGTATAAAAAGAGAATCAGAGAATTTATTTTTAAGCCTTAACGCTGTAGTAATAATAGAAGCTGGGGATGAATTAGTCACATAAATGCGTTTCAGAACAGTCACCTGTGAGCCTGCAGCCCAAACTCCTCAAAGCTTGTCCTAATCAATAAACTGTAGGTGGTCAGCCTGGTGAGCTTAAAAAGACCGTTGAATGAGCATCGCCCTGCGTTACACTCGCACTCCAGCCCTGCAATTATGCAATGTGGATCATCAACATTGATAAATATGAGCTGTTTCTCATGGCGCCCACGTGCTCATGATGTAAGAAATGCTTCTACGGTTCCTCCTACTCTGCTTTGAAACTCACCTCTTCATCATTTTTTAAAAAAACGTGATCCCCACCTGCAAGCGGCTGGAAATCAGCTGTGCTTTGATTCATAAAGGGGAGTCGAAATGAATATCCACTCCCTTTCCAGTGTCAGTATAAACAACTGAAAGGATCCAGGGTTTCCCCCAGAAAACCTGCTAAGCCCGGTGGTCGGGGCGTCGAGTCGCTCCACCAGTGGTCCACCGTGTTTTTGTAAAAGATGTTAAGTCGACAGGAAATGTAAAAGTATTATTGTGTAATTATATGTTACGGGTAAACATCTCCAGGGAAATGCTTTTTAAATCCACCACCCGTCTAAAAACAACTAATTTGAACTTCTGTTTAATCCAAATTAAGTCAGTGGCTCCATCAGGGCTTCAGGGGCCCATAAACACTAATATTTTAAAACAGACCACAGATACATAAATGTAACATTTTTTTTATTGAGATTATCAATGCTGTTAAATTTTATTCAATTGTCTAGGCATAGATAAATTAAATGATTTAAAATTATTTAACATTTAGATCCAATATTTTAAGGAGTTGGCAAGTTTACTTAGTAAAACTTCAAATAACAATTTTCATAGTTAGATTGTTTTGTTACCATAGCAACAATCTGATACTGTGAATTTAATCTTTGAGTTTACAAATACAAATGAGTAAACTGCTATTATAACTTACTGCTTTTTTGGCTGGCCAATTAAACTACTCCCTTCTCCCATATTTCACTAAATCTAACACAGAAGCTATTAGAGGTGCTAATATTTTTGGGAACAAAAGGGGCCCATAAATCAAATTCTGCTCAAGGCCTCATGTAGACTTGGACCTGCAGTGCATGATGACATAATCTGCTGGACTATGCAGAGATGCGCAACGAACGGGAGATTTAATTCAATGCTGCTAATGTGGCTTCAGTAGCTCTTCCATTTTGTGTCTGTTGAGTTTTTAATAATCGTCACAGAAACTATTCTGGTTGGTCGAGTTTCTGGATGAGTTTCTCAGATCTCCGTGCATGTCAACTCTAAGTAGACAGCGCTTTTGATATGGTTTGATGCATCGTGTAACCAATAATACTAAAAATAATAATAAGATAATATAAAATCAGCGTGATACGTGACTCCGAGGAGAGCGATAAAGCTCCTCACTGGGCTGAACCTGCATGATGAGGTTAGCGCTGCTCGGTATCCACAAACGCTCCGGCCAACCGGGACCACAGACAAACTTTACAAGAAAGACAGACACAGAGCCACACGCTGGGCAGCGTGTTGAGATGTGAATCCAGCATATATTTGTTCTTTCACAAAGATAAATCATTCTCACCACTCCACAACGTGAACTTCTGAGTTCGCTACAAGTTATTCCTGCGGTTCACATTGAGCTGCGCAACCAGAGCTAACGCAGCGGGTTTTAAACTCTTACCTAGAGTTCTCCAAAGGATCATAATTCCTCACAGTAGGTTGATATAAATATCCATACAGGTCAGCCTGTGTCCAGTTTGAGTGAAAGGAGGCGGCAGCGCGACCCGCTGAGGTAAAGCAGCGGCAGCGCGAGGCAAAGCGCAGAGGCGCCAGCTGTGTGATTGGTCCGCGAACTGTCAGGTTTAAATGCATAAACTATAAACCTACCTATTATAAACCTGTCCTTTAGGAATAAATCTGCTCTGCTAGTGAAATGCTAAGAGCAACAGAGACGCTTGCAGTCCGACTTAAAAAGAAAAGCAATTCCCCCCCCCCTAGAAACGTAAACAAGCAACACTTAGCCTGGTGGCGGGGCTAGTAAAGCCTGGCGGGCTGCCAGGCTTATAATACACTGGGGGGAAACCCTGGGATATTTTAAGCTGGTGTGACTTTGATAGCTGTGATTTAAGAAGGTTATGCTAAATATTATCTTTCAGTCCCTATCAGACTAATAGTTAAAGAAGGGAAAAGACAACAAGATAATCAAGCAGTAAGGGAAAAAAAATTGTTTCATCACTTTCATGGGAAAAAAACATTAATATTCTTGAGAATACAACTAAAACAAGGTATTTGTCTTTATTTATTTCATTTACAGTTGAAAATGAACATGTGACAAATGTTTATAATAGTTTGTAGAAAAAAATCTTGTATGATCTACCTCTTTTCTCAAGTGAATTTGCTAATCTATAAGCAACTTAGAACACAAAACAGGCAGTGTATATATAAAGATATTATAAAAATATATATATTATTTTTGTAATGATGCAGCACTCTACTGAGTCGGTATACTTCGATATGCCTTGATAGAATATTATGTTTTATTATTTTCTACTCTTTGGTTTTCTAGACATTTTTGTTCCTTAAACAGAAATCTAAAATCCTATTTGTTCAGATTTTTTATTTTTAATCTCTGATCCTGTCAAATTATAAATGCCATCTCTTTAAATAAATGTTTTTTTGCAAATGTGATAGTGATATACTTTATGCATTTTAAATATAAATGTGAGTAAAACATAAAATGGTGCAACGTTCTTTGGACAACGTTCTATTTTGGTTGTAACCAAAATAGAAATGTTCAACCAAAAAATTACAAACAGTCAAAACTCTTACAAACAGTAATATGCAAGACATTTTATTTTGTCTAATGTGGGGCACATGATGGTCCAAAATACACCAGCACCTCTACAGCAGATTGACTGAAAAAGAATCAAATTGTTGCATTGGTCCAGTCCAGTTCAGTCTTCAGCTTGACTGAAACATTGTTAAGAAACTGAGTTATTAAGAAACAAACCTTATATAAACCTTATATAAGGTAAAAGGTATTACTTTTAAATGTGTTTTTCAAACGATTGAATCATTGGTGTATTTAGTTATTACTATAATTCTTTTAAAAACTCATGAGAGCTTTATTTTTCACATAATGAAACTTTGTTATAAAAAGTTATTTTAACTGGAAGATTTTAATATAATTATAAAATAATCAAAGTAAACTAAAGTCAACCCCATTGGTTGGACTTAAAGCAGCAGAAAGAAATATTTGGCTACAAATGCTGCTTTTATCAGATTGCTGGATTTAAAAAAAAAACTAGGAAACTCTATCATTAGAAATTAAAATAAATTCAGAAAGTGGAGGCTGATAATTACATGGAGCAACTTGTAATTAACCAACAACAAAGCAATAATTATTTCTGCAATGCTAGTATTCAGTAGTCCCAAACTGGCACATTGCTGTGTTTTGTTACCAACAGGATGCAAATTTTTGTCTTAACTCTTCACCAATTTCCTCATTTGAATCTGTGATAATCTGGAAAGAAAAAACTATATGTTGTCTGGACTGTACTTACTTTATTTAAAACAATTTTTATAAAAGGCATATTTCATAATTCCACTTGTTGAAATCCAGTTATTAATTTAAAAAAATATGGATGAAGGGACTGAGCTGTTCATGCTTGTTCCATATTTGTGGTGCATAGACGCTGAATGCTGCTTCTCCGTGTTTGGTTCTGGTTCTGTGGATGCAGAGCAGAACCAGAACCAGATGACCTGGGAGGTCTGGAAGGTTGCTATGGCAACAGCAGATCATTCATGTATTGGGGTGCTGAGCCGTTCAGTGATTTATAAACTAACAGCTGTATTTTAAGGTCTTCTCTCTGAGCCACAGGGAGCCAGTGTGAGGACTTTAGAACTGGGGTGATGTGATTTAACTTCCTGGTTTTAGTCAGGACACCAGCAGCAGCAGGGTTCTGGATCAGCTTAGTCAGACCTGTAAGGACTCTATTCCAGTAATCACTGTAACTAAAAATAAACGCAGGATGAGTTTCTCTAGATCCTGCTGTAACGTTAGTCCTCTATTTCTGGAAATGTTCTTCAGGGGATAGAAGGCTGAATTTGTAACTATCTTTATGTGGCTCCATCACTACACCCAGATTCCGGGCCTGATCTCTAGTTGACTATAGTCCAGTGGTTCTTAACCTGGGTTCTATGAACCCCAGGGGTTCAGTGAGTCGGTCTCAGGGGTTCGGTGGAGCTTCTGCCGCGAAGGTAAAGACTCACTTGTGTAAAGTCGTAATGGCGCCCAGCTTTGCCATCACTCGCTGCAGAGGATCAGGTTACATAGCTTAGCCAATCAGAGGATCACGTTACATTGCTTAGCCAATCAGAGGATCACGTTACATTGCTTAGCATTGCTTCAGCAAAACTCACCGTTTTTACCAAATTCTGTAGCTTTTGGTGTTCTTCTAAATCTGCTCCTTAGTCGCATCTTTTCGGGGTTGGTGCTGCCTCTAGTGGCATGAGGGTGGTAACACAACTAAAATAATGACATTACTAAATCAGATTTATTTTTTATTATTAATTTTTCATCCTCTTAAGAATGTAGAGCTAATAAAATGATCTAAACCTTAAAGTGGTTCCAGTTTCTCTCGATGGCCAACCTGTTGAAACTGTGGCAAATTTTAAATACCTTGGGTCGTTCCTGGACAGTCAGCTCAACTTTTCTGAAAACACAGACTATATTTTGAAGAACTCTACTCAGAAACTCTACCTTGGTGATCTTGGGGTGACACAACTAGAGTCTAGTTGGGTCTTGAATTTGGGGGGGGGAATCATATTTTATTTATTGCTACAGAAGGGTTCAGTACCTCTGATCTAGATCTATCCTCTTTAGGTGAAAAGATAATAACTTCAGTTTTGTAAAATGTGCTTCAAGACTCGGAGATTAATGATATAATGTGCTTTTCTTTTTTGCAATAATACGTTTTAGGTCTTTGTCTTTTTCTAGATGTTCTTTCTTGATCCTCCCTAATGCCCTAATCGCTTTTCTTTGCAGTCTTTGTGCGGCTGCTCCGTCACCGTGTCCTCCATAGACGGAAAGACGTCCAACATGAAGATCACCGACGTCATCAAGCCCGGCATGAGGAAAATTGTAGCTGGACAGGGTCTCCCGTTACCCAAAAACCCCGACCAGAGAGGGGATCTGGTGGTAGAGTTTGACGTGAACTTTCCGGAGACGTTGCCCGGGAACGCCAAGGACGTGCTGAAGCGGCACTTACCCACATAGGACAAGAGGACCAGGACTGAGCAGGCGGTCACTTCAGTCGAGAGACGCTTTTCCCACAAGGACAGTTCCGACAGTGCACAGATGGACCCCCAGCCGATGAATGTGCGGCCTCTATTTTTGAGCTATTTGTTGTTTTTATAGATATCGTGCATGCTGCCAAGCTGATACAAGTGCAAGTGAGAGACTGCTTGAGCTCTGACTGTTATGTGAATCTGCACACTTTTATGTAAGTGGCCCTTTGGTTGGAAATGGCTGCCAGAAGTCCCTGTGATGCCGGGAAAACTTTTGTACTGAACAGAAAGTCCTGATTTTCTCCTGGAGTTCATTAGAGGCAATCCTCAGATTTGAATCTCTTTTGTTGTGAGTTTTAAACCAGAGGCTCTCTTGCTAGTTGTGGTGCAAGTTACTTAGTTCAGTTTTAGATATTGTTTGACACATTTTTGGACCTTTTACATGCAAGACTTGAATTTCAAAAGCATAATCTAAAAAATAAGCTGTGTTTTGGCTATGATCGCTTCACAACTTGCTGCCTAGGAATATCTGTAGTCTGTGTAGCAATATTGCAAAAAAGGCTTCTTTGCAGCCCTTGGAAATGACATCTCTACATTGAATCTAATGAGAAAATGGAATCTATATGTAATCTAATCTATATTTTGATAGTAAAATGTGAATTTTCTGATGTTGTAAAACACACAGTTAACTTTTTTGATGTGCAGAGATGAAAATTAAATATATCTTGGCTGAATGTGCTTTATAATGAGTATGTATATATATCTGTCCTGATGTCAGCTGCTCATGTTCAGCTGCTAATGCCAACACCGGGGCATTAATGTTTTACCAGTAGGAGGCGCCACTTCACTCATTATACGGCTACCTATCTGTCCATCTATTTATTTATCTGGTCTGAAATTAAAGATTATTTTAGTCAAATAATTAAAAAAAATGGGCAAATTCAACAGATTTTTCATTTAAGCACACAATACTAGAAATTTATTAAAAGATGAAATCAAATAATGAAATCCCTTTTTTAAATAAGGAAAAAAAACATTTTGGTGAAGCTAAAACTATGCCAGTTGAGAGGTTCTTACTAGAACATATTTACAAATAAAAGAAAAGTTTTCTTTATTTTAAATGCAAAATGTTTACATTTTTGTCAGTTCTGGCTTAATTCTGGCTTAATTACTTCTCATTTTCTGAGTTTGTGTTCCAGTTAGCAATGAATTGATTTCTAAATTAGTTGACAATTATTTCGACAATCGATTAATCGCGATTAATTTTTTCAGTCTATCTTTCTATAGATATTTGATATTTGCAAATATTTGTATCCACTCGTGCATCTGTCTTTTAAGTGCTTTGTGAGTGGATCAGCATGTGTTGGAGATTTGTGCAAACGTTGAGTCACAACCAGCCAAGGGAGGCTGCAGAGTAAACACACCTGCTCAGCGTGGGAGCTCTCCAGCTGGTAATCCTCTCTTCATAAAATCACTGCATACAACAGGACAAAGCTAATTGGAAATTGGGATTTTTCAGTTTGTGTCAACTGTGGCAACACTTCTCAGCTTCTTGGAGTATTTCACATGCGCAGTTGTGTCCAAACCTGGCAAATTTAAAGTACTGGCAGGCCACAAAATTCATTACATTTACCGTAAAATGCAAAAATGTGTTTATTCAGATTTTTCCTTTCTTTTATAGATTTTAAGTTTGATAATAAACACATTTTTTTTACTAAATCTTAAACTAGTGTGAAATGTTCATAAAAAATACGTGTTTTTTTACTAACACCATTTTGTGATCGATCTCCTTCACCTCCTCCCTGAGCTTCTATTGTCGTCTGAAGAAACGGGCCGCTCTTCGTCAAAAACAACTAATCGGAGCAAGAGGAGGGTCTTAGCGCTGTCAGTCAATCTCGTGAAAGTGCTGCTAAATGTGCTAATGGCAGAAAAACAATTTGCCATTACAGAAAAACCTTTTATCTGCAGTTATTGGTCACCATGCTAACTACCTTAGCATACATGTTGTGGTGACCCAGCTGTAGTGAAGCAGAGAGCAAGGGGGAGGGTAAGAGCAGCAAGTACACAGGGGTAATTGACAGCACTGAAGCCCTCCTTCTGCCTCTGAGTGGTTGTTGGTTGTTTCCAGTTAGCACTGGGACCACTGGGAGAAAACAGAAGAGTGCAATTTTTCACATATTATCTGTCTCATACGATACGATCACAACATAGTGATAATTTTAACAATATAAAAAAATATTTTTCATGACAGTAAAGATTCAAAACATAAAAAAAGCTTCAGACTGTCCCCTTATTTAAAGAAAAACAGAGAATTTCCAAATATTGGGGGTTGTCATTTGCTTTCTGTTTTGTTGGCCTCATTTTTACTGTTCTTGACTTGTAGTCAGTGGACCCATCAAAATCAGTTCAGGGGCTAAAAATGGCCCAGCAGCCCCACTTTGAACACCCCTGACTTAGAGCGATTTCTCTATCTGTTTCCATGGTTTTCTCCACAGTGGAAAGTTTCAGTAAAACCTTCAAAGGAAACATCCTACTAGGTTTCCTGTCCCAGTTCCCTTTAATCAAGGACATCAGCCACTTTCAGCTCCTCGTGTTCAGCTGTTTCTATCTGGAAATTTATTGTTTTGGTAATAATCTGTGTCACATGGCCATATTTAGGTCAAAACATCAAACAATGATGCTGCATTCCTTCCTAAATGTAGTCAGTCTGTTGGCTAGATTTGACCTGGAGAAACAAATTTGATCTCTGTGTTTCGGAGGCTTAAAATTTCAACTTCTTGTTCTGAATAACTGTACTTTAAAACAAAAACACCACTACTGACTATAAAAACGCCACACTGGACTTCAGGCAGCTTTGATTCTTCCCCATATTCTGGTATCTTGATTTCTAAATGCAAAATGTACTATCTAGATCTAAAAAAAATCTAAAAAAAAAAAACCCAATAATTTTATCCACTTATCAAAATTTCAGCTCTTTGTGTCCTTTGCGCAGCTTTATTTAAAGCATTTTTCCTTCCACTCAACCCTCTATAAATGTGCTCAGTCTTCACTTTAAATAATAATCTTCATAAAAGTAGTCAACTATCTCCTGGACACCTCCGAAGGCGGCAGCCTTCTCTATATTTGTGTAGATTATAACATAACACATCTCCATTAAAATGATTTTTATATCTGTCCAATTTATTTTGATATTTTTTAAGCAGTACAATTTGGGGTTTTCAGTAAGTTGGAAGCCGTACAAAATTAACAGAAATAAACACTCAAAATGCTGTATATCACTCTGTTTGGAATGCATCTGTATAAATGATAGTTTTTGAATTTGATTACTGACATAAATTAACTTTACACTGAAATGCATCTCTTTTTTGTTGACTTTATTCATGATTTCTTTTCTATTTTTGGTTTATTCATTGCATGTTCGGATACTTATTCTCTCTGCTTTTGGACGCTTTGATGTTGGAAGGATTTTTGCTCTTGCATTTTTACTGTCAGAGAGTTGTTATGATCCGTTACCGTGGCAACAAGGTATTGTTTTTACAACTGGAAGCAGCTGATTAGCATCTGGAAAGCTCAAAAAAATACTTTGAACTATTACCCAAAATCTTCGAAGAGTTGAAAAGGAGCCTTGACCATAATGGATATATATCCCCAAATTCAATATTTCTCTCTTTTGGGCAGACAAAAATTTTAAATGGAGCAACAAAAGAAAAGGAGGTGGATTAGCAGCAACTGACTGCGTCATCCAGGACATGTTACTGAGAAATACAATCTCTACTGTCCAGATATTGAGCTGTTAGCATGTCAACAGATACAAGACTGTCATACAAAAGTCTTCAGTCAGAGGCCTCTGCAGATTTGTTGCAAGACTGACTACTAGAGGAGAATCTTTTTGTTTACATCACAGTCTGCGATACTTGTATTAAATGAAATATAATATTTAATTTCCCGTTGGGATACATATTTTTGATTTAAGTTTAATAAATAGAAAATAAAGTGAAGGAACTTATCAAAATCAACAGAGTTGGGTAGTTACACATACTTAATTGCATCTACTTGAGGAACCTCTTTGGAAAAAATACTTTTAGGAGTATTATTACAGCTCTGTAGTTTTTACTTTTACTTGAGAAATTTTATTAAAAAGCATTTCTATTCTTACTTAAGTGAAATGTCTGGATTTGCCACCCACTGAATGAAAAACAAACATGTTTTAACCCAGAATTCACCAGACACAGACACTCAACTGCAGTTTTTGTTAAAGTTTCATGTGTTGTTTTTTTTTGACAAACTGATTTTTAAACATTTTCATTTACCTGATTTTGTTGTGTTTGGTTACTTTGATTAATTATTCTCATTTTCGTCCTTAAAATAACAACATTTCCACTTAACGTGACATATTGGACCATCTCATTGTATAATTTTTAAATATTAAATGATTGATAAATTGATCAGTTATTCAGTTCTTGATTAGACTTTTCACCAAATAATTGCTCTTTGTCTTACTTTAGTAATTTCTTGGACAGCTACTTTATACTTTTACTGATGTATTGCCACTCTTACGTTAGTACAATTTCTGGGTTCTCTACCCACTAAAACTCTGAGGTTTGAGAATCTTTGTATGATGTTGCTCTGCTAAAACTCTGTTCGAGGAGATCCCATAAGGGCAAGTCCTCATGTGGATCGACGTTTTAAAATGTTTCTATTTTTACTTTTAATAATGTTTTTATCTTTTTTAATCTTTTTCAAAATCTCTGTCTCTGTTTTTATTTTTATTTTAAATTGTGTAAAGCACTCTGAAATGCCTGGCTGCTGAAATGTGCTATACAGATCAAATTTGAATCATTGATTGATTGTGCAAATCAATAACATAAATATAAATGAGTGTATTTTTTGTTATATTCTCTTAAAACCCAATGTAACCGTGTTTGTTCTCTTTGTGTTTCATTGTCAGAGGTAAACTAATTGTTTTGAGGCGGATCCAGTCCCTGTTGTGGCGCACAGGTGCCCTGCTGATCCTGAGCTCTTCCCCACTGCGCCTGCGTCCCGCAACACGCTGACACACAAACAGAGGGGCTATTGTTGGCGTAGGACTGTGCAGGCAGCAGTCCGCAGGTCCAGTCAGGGTTTATCTTACCTGTGGAAATTTCGTGTGAGTTATTTTCAACTTTAAAGAGAAAAAAACGAGAACTTGACTGCGCGCAGGTGAGGAAGAGGGAAAACGAGCGTTGGCGGAAGGAAGAGAGGAAGAAGGAAGAAGGACACCGAGGAGGAAGTAAATAAGGACGAACCCAACCGACCGACCGTTGGGCTCTGAACTCAACAGGTCAACCTCTTCTTCTTCTCCTCCTCCGCTTATCTTTCGAAGCGACGACAGAAACATGCCGTACGGACCGTGGAAGAAGAAAAACAAGGCGACGAAGGAGCACTTGGTCGAAAACGAGGAGTTGAGCGGCGGACACGCAGGTGCGGGGAGCCTGGTGGGCAAATCCTCGGTGAACGGAGCGGGGCTCCCGCCTCCACCTGCCGGCCTGCGGCCCAAGCTGGTGTTCCACACGCAGCTGGCGCACGGCAGCCCCACCGGCAGGATCGAGGGATTCACCAACGTCAAGGAGCTGTACGGAAAGATAGCAGAGGCGTTCAATATCAGCCCTCCTGACGTGAGTAATAATTATATTGGTACTAATGAGGAAAAACTCACCTGTTGTACGGGGTGGGCAGAGTGCCAATACTTGTATTCAGGTAAGAGTAGCACTTGTTTTTTAACTACGGTAAAAGTAAAAAGTAGTCTCCAAGAAATTACTCAAGTAAGAGTAAAACGTCTACTTAAGTACTGAATATATTTAAAAATTACATGTAGACTGTCTAGAATATAAACGTAAGTGGAAATTTAGGTATTTTAAGGATGAAAATGACAATAACAGATGTAAGTAACAAAATCAGGCAAAGTATTTTTTTTCCCATATCAGTTTCTTACAATGAAAAACTTATGCAATGTTAACAAAAACAGTAGGTCTGTGTCTGGTACATTTTTGGTTAAACCATGTTTGTTTTTCTTTCAATGGGTAGATAATTCAGAATTATTACTCAAATAAGAGTAGAAATGCTTCATAATGAAATTACTCATGTAAAAATACAAAGTACAACATAGTAAAAATACTCCTAAAAGTACTCCCCCCACCCCACGACATCCCCAAAAATGACTCTAGTAAATGTAACTAGTCACTCCATACATATGCTGTTATATTAGCTATTACCTCCATCATACACCTCAAGCAGTACTTTTTCTTTTTAAATTTGTGATGCACCAATCCAATAATCACTGATCAATACAAGCCTGGTTTCAGTTTGTGAACCCCGGGCAGAGATAGAAAAGGGAAAAAAAAAACAATATTCCCCATTGTTTATTGAATAAGCATTGATTGAAACTGTTCCTGGTCAATAACTTTTGTTTTCTTCGTGGTCTGACCAGCTAATAAAACAATTCTATCTCTTACAGATTGATTTGTGCATTATTAAATGTGTAAACATCTTGGAAACACCTACTTTTTTAGCTTTCAGGCATGTTTTTTCATCTAATTTTTTGAGTTTTTGATACTTAAATGGGGAGAACCTTGGAATAATTTCATTTCTGTTGATACTGCGTCTATCTGGAAACCTACAGCTATTCTATCTCATGGTAAATATTCGTTACACTAAATTGTTTCAGTAATTAATATTTGAGCCAACCTAAGCTAAAAACACAAAATCACTTGCTTTTTGCTGCATTCAGGTTTTGAAGGTGGAGTTACAGAAAGTACACAAAGCTTTCTTACAATGCTTTACAAATTTTTTTGATTAGGTTTTAAATAATTATCCTTAATGTATTTATAATATTTGAAATTCTAATTTAGATTCTGTTGCTACTTGATTTAAAAAGAAACCTCCCTCAACATCTTGTTACCTTTTCACAAAGGATTTCACAGCTGAAATATAAATCTGCCCAAAAGTTATTAGCATGTTGTTTCACTCTTAATGGCTTTACTATAATACCAGTGTATTAAGCATTTCCTCCATCACACCCATTTACATGTTTCAACGCCAATCAGTTGGACAATGGTCAAAATCTGTTGATTTACTTTGAACATTTGTATTCCTCTTATTAAATGATTGAAATCGAAAACTCCTGCTTGTAGTCTGGAAATACGCCAGCTGACAGCGTTTCTTCGCTGAACATCTAGTTAAATTATGTAAATTATTACACAAAACATTAATTAATTAGTGGTAATATTCTGCTACTCTTGTTGTTTGTTGTTGAGAAAGACTTTGCAGCACAATTTCTTTATTTATGGGAAATATTTGCTCCATTTAATTTTATGATTAAACAGCCTTAAGGAAAATTAGTTTGAATGCTTTATAAGCCTTAAGGAATAAATCAAAATCAGCAAGTCACACCTTAAATAAGAAAAATTTAACTGGTATTGCAGGAGGTTGGTAACCTTTTTCTACGTTATACATGTGTACTCATTGTTCTTATGTCTGCTTATTTTCCTGGTTGTTGAGTAATTCTGATTTAATACATCTCAAGTATAATCTTAATTTTCTGAAAATTTTACATTACTCCCTCTTTCCTTTGATTGTAGTTCTCATCCTGATTTGAAAATCAAGGCATTGGTTGTCTGTTGATTGCATTTTATTCAGACATTTGTTTCTTTTTGTTATATTATTCCTTTTATTTTGAGCTGAAATTTTCATTTTTCATAACAAAAGATGTCTTAGTCGGCTGAAATGAGCTGACTCTATAGATTTTGTTGTAACATTTTAAGCATCTACCTGTGTGTATTTTTTTACACAGAGTCCTTTGTATTTTTTGAGTGATTTTAGTCCTGATTGTATTAAAAAAGGATAATCATGACTTATTTATCATCTGATTGATAAATTCTATCTAAATGTGAATATTGAATTCCCAGTCGGTTGTGATTTTTACGTTTCACTCTCTGCTATAGTGGTGATTTGTTAAATGCACATTTTAGTTGCTACTGTCTACGTTTAGTTTTTATTCATCTATGTAGGAATGCTTGTATTGTCCTTAGTGGTAAGCAGTAAAATGTTAGTGTAGGTATTTATAGAGGTACTGAACCTTTACTGTGATATTGCAGGAAGGAATGAAAGAATGCAGTTTAATATGTAGCTCTTCTCAGAAACGGCTCCTGTGCTGGACATTAAGTCAGCTTTGTGTCATGTCTCCAAAGACACGCCTTGTCAGCTCTTTCTGGCCTGCCTCACCTTTTACACCTGAAGTACTGAGACTGATCTTTGTCCCTTCTCCGTATGCCGTCACCGGATACCTTCCAAACTAAACGTATCTATATTTAGTCGTAGTTATTGTGTTTATTCAGCAGCAGATTCCAATAGATGCGAGGGGAAAAAAGCTGTACATGGAGGTCCTGGAAACAAAAGCAGGTTCTGTGTCTTTCTTTTGAGGTTGAACTATCTAAGCTCTTCTTTTGAAAGGGGAGCATGAGTGGTATGTTTTGTTATGTCAAATATCTGAGCAGGAAACCATAAAGATCTGACTTGCATTGGTTTACAGTGAATCACACAGACTAGTTAGTGATGCATCCGTTTTTTAAAGTCATCAGCTATTTAAATGCATCCCTAATGAGTCCCAACTCTGTCTTTTTTTTGTTTTATCTGAATGGGACAGCGGCGGTTTTTCTATGGCTGTTTGTTCCACTGAGTCCATTTGTCACGCTCATTAGGCTTTTCCTGTCTGAACTAGTTTTACTGAAACTGCCTCAGTTTGTTCTTCTCACAGTGACAAAAGACTTTTGAACAAGTTGTATTGGAAGACCAGTTGAAATGATGAATGAAGGAACAGTTTGAAATGTTTACTCATATTTTTAATGTGAATATAGGGCAGAAAACCATTGTCTTCGCAGCTGAGTTGCGAAGACAACTCAGTGTAGTGGAAAAAGACATTTTAATGTATATTAATGCATATAAGACATATTTGATGTTAGAACCATTAAAATAAGCAGATGCAAATGGTTTTATGTTGTCTTTCAATATAAAAACATACCATTTACCCAAAGTTGTGCTCTTGGTACTGGTGGTCCACTGTATTTTAATCTGTTAATAACATCTTCTATTAAACTCTACATCCATTTGAAGAAAATAAGCCCAGAGCATGATGCAGCCACTACCGTGTTTCACTCTGGGTATGGTTTTCATTTCCTGAAGTTGTTTTTAAGCCAAAAATAAATTCTTAAGCTGTAATAAAAAATAAATAAATATAGTTAAGCTTCATTGGACATTAAGGCCATTTCCCATCAGATCTTGGAAGATTTAAAAAGTTCTCTGTAGTTCAGTGTTTTGGAGAATATGTTAGATTATCGTGAACAGAACCAGTTCTGAAGCTTTTTCAGTGTTGCTGTTTCATTGCTTCCTATCTGAACAGTTTCCATCTAGTCTTCTAGTTTATATTGACTGTGGAACCTTGTTTCTATCCTCATCCTGACCGATACTTTTAAACAATGTAATTCTTGTTGTAACCTCTCAGCAGTCTCTTAGAGGTGGAACTGTTATGTAGACTAGGTAGGAATTTATAAACAGTGAATGCTGAAACTGAATCAAATGAGGTTTTAAGTATAAAGTTGTGCACTTTAATGCATGTTATTGCTCTTTATTTATTTTTAAGTTGATTTATGCAGTATGTTTGTGAAATTAGCACAGGAAAGAATAAAAAGACCCATTTTATCACCTTTTATTTACACTAGTAATGGCTATTTTTCATCCTTTACCATCTTATTGCAGCTTTAAACTGGGTGTTTTATAAATCCTATCAGGGACTAGAAGAACGTTTACATTTACAGGAACCAGTGGAGATTATTTTTCCATTTTGGCACACTGAGAAAATAATTTCCTGCTTAAGTAATGCCTTAATACTTGCCCAGCGGGCAGGAGAGTAAAAATAACAGCTCAAATCTCAGCATGTCATCAGTATTATTAGTTAATTATGTCAGGCCGCTATTTAACTATTAAACTCACATAGTAGTAGGAGTTACCGATATCCATGTTTGAGAAATCTAAACCTGTAAAATTAAATAACTTTAATGATAAAAGTACCTAAATTACTTATTTAAATTATTTTTGGCTCTTTTCCCTTTGGCAGCACACCCTGTAACTTTTATATCCCACAAATGCAGACTTTTAAAAACCTGAGACAAACGCGGAAAGATCTGATAGCGCTTGTTGTTAGACTGCACAGATTTGAGCACAGGAAGTCTCCTGTGTCCGGCTCGGTGGGGCCTGCCTGAAATCTAACCAGATAACTCGTCACATCTTCGTCCCAGAGGACCCAGACAGGCAGCTCTGCCCACCGGGCCTCCTCCCTTCACAAACACCACCAACGTTCAGCATGTCTGTGATGGAACTGGACTTTATTATCGCTGGACAGAAGATAAAATCATCTTAAAGTCAGGTTTTTCCCAAATGGAAGTTCAGCTTTTCCGGAACAAAGCTATAAATGTAGTTTATTATTATTTGTCTCATAAAAACCAACAATTTTTTTCCAGGAGTGCACCGATTTATCGGCCAGTTGATTTATCGGTGCTGATTTTCTTCGTTTTGGGAGATTGGATCTTATCCACCGATGCTATCAACCTCTGCAAAGATCTAAAAATCAACCACTGGGCTTTTCTTTTCTCCTGTGAGAAACGTTTGACTGACAAACCAGCCGACCAAGTCCTGTCTGCACATTCACAGTTAGCAATAGTCACCCCCAGTGTTGCCAATTCAACAACTTTCTTAATATATTGAGCAACATTTTAGACAAAAAAAAAGGTATCAGCCAAAATCGGAATCGGCAAGTTGTTTTTTTTTTTAAATATCTGTAATCTGCGATCGGCCAGAAAACTGCAATCGGTGCATCACTAAGTTTTTCCTTAATTGCACGTTCACTGGTTTTTCACAATTTGTAGATCAGCTAAGAGAACTGGGCCTCTTTGTAATGTCACATTTAGAACAAAAGTACAATAAACGGATTAAAGATGGAAGATGAAGCTGGATTAAAAATGTTACTTGTTTCATACCTGTTGACACTAATTGTGGCAATAGAGATTTGGCTTTAATAAAAAGATGTTTTATTGTTTTATTAATTATTATTATTAAACTATAAAGAATATCTGATGGATATGCATGTTGACCTCTGTTATCCAAAAGGTGTACATGATATTTATGAACAAAGAGCTGATATATTAGAGCTATTCTAACATGCTGTGACTATGCAGGGATTTATTTTAACTAGGCATTAAAATTTTAATTAAAAATACTATTTACAGCTTCAGCTATTAAAATTTTATGCACAGCTGTCAAATCCAGTCTGCACTCAAAACTAAATGAAAAGACAGTTTCACAATGAGCATCAGTCATTATGACTGTGACATCTGTTTTTATCCGCTGGGTTTGGGCCAACAGAAAACCTGGGCAGTATCACCAATAACACATTTGAGCAATAAATCAAGCTGGTAATTTAAAATTAAACAAACAAATCAGTCAATTAAGATTTTTTGGGCTATTTGTACATATAGAGGGCTGTAATGTAAATAAAGAGAAAAAAAACAACTTGGGGCGATTTTGTAAAAAAAAATAAAAAAAAAAGGTTGCTTGTGCCAATAGTTTTATGAATCGGTTGTAAAAGAAAATAAAAGCATCTAAATTTTCCTTGGTGTTGAGATTTCCACGGTATGAGAACCCTGAGTAAAAATATTACAGCATTTACATTAAAAATAAAATAAAATGTTTGTTACTTTGGTCTCTAACATGTCCACTGTGACAATTTGTGACATGTTTTTCTCCTCCTTTTAACACAGCAGGTCAGACTGCAGCGGTTCTCTCAACACACATCAAGAGTCGTGATTATTTTTTGACAAACTGGCAGCAGCTAACAGCAGCATCTCATTGTTTTCTTTATCTGGAACTTATTTGTTGTTATCTTAATAATAATGCATTATTAAATGAGTAGTTTATTAAATTATGCATTATGTATTAAATAATGTAATTATTAAAATAATGAATATATAAATATATAAACTCATCATTTGTAATACATTTATTAATATAGGTTTATTATAATTTCTAATACTTATATAAATTTGAATATATAATTTATGTGTAAGTTGTATATTACATAACTTCTAAAATATATAAATGTAATGAGTAAAATTTATTTTAATCATTAAATCTTACTAGGTAAAATTTAAACCTAAGTTAAAGTTTAGATTAACATATTTGCATATGTATATTTGTTATTTATCACATTTATGTGGTCTGTATTTATAGCAACAAGGTTTCTTACTAAAACCCTCAAACGGGTCAGATGCACCGATATCTGTGAATCGGTCTGAAGTTTCTACAGTTTTGGGTCACAGAATAAGCTGTTTTTCTGTGGCTCAGTTCAAGGTCTGCGTTTTCATGGCCTTGCAGCTGGAGAGTTTCAGGTGTGGCTCCTGGACTTTGCCTCCTGTCCACCTGGTTACCTGAAGGCACACATGAATTTATTTGCCTGTCATTTGAATTTCTGAGCTGTGGTTGCTGGAAAGAGCCGCGCCTGCAACTAGTTTCTGTTCTGCAGACTTCAGATTGCTGTGTGTGCGTGAGTGAGCCCGGCCAGACGTTTCTTAACTGGGGACTTCGGGGGATTAGGTTGAACAATCCCATCTGGGCGTCTGCCTGTTTTTTCTTGCATTAACCAACTTCCTGAAGTGTAAATAAACAAGAAGTTAATTCGGGTTAAACTCAAATTACCCATTTTTTATTTCAACATTCTTACAACAAAAGGATGTTTAATCATTACCCGAAAAGTTGTACTCAAGTAAGAATAGCACCGGTACCGCAACATATTTTTATTACAGTAAAAACAACAAGTAGCCATACAAGAAATTACTCAAGTAAGGGTAAAAAGTCTACACAAGTACTGAGTAACTGATCAAATTATCAATCATTTAATGTTTAAAAATTACAGAATAAAAAAGACTGAAATAGAAGTGGAAATTTATGTTTTTTAAGAACCAAAATGACAAAATAAGTAAAAAAAAACAAACAAAATTAGGCAAAATAAAAGATTTTTTTGCATGTCAGTTTCTTTCAATTAAAAGCCAATAAAGCTGCAGGTGTGTGTCTGTGTCTGGGGAATTTTTGGTTAAAATATGTTTGTTTTTTCATTCAGTTGGTAAAAAAATTCAGAAATTTTACTCAAGTAGGAATAAAAAACCGCTCATGTAAAAGTAAAAAGTACAGCGTAGTAGAAATACTCCTAAAATATTTTTTTTCTCCAAAAAAGTTACTTAAGTAACTTTTTTGGAGAAACTTAAGTAAATGTAACTAGTTACTCTCCAACTCTGGATATTTTGTTACTAATCTAGTTACTGATTACTTTTCTCTTCTGAACATTTGAATTTTGTTGTGAATATATTTTTGCTATTAGTTGTTCAGTTTAAAACAGAATCAAATTGTCTTTTAACTGATTGTGTAAAAAGTAAACAAGTTTCTCAAGAAGCTGCTAATGGTAGAAATGTAAACAATGTCATGAAACAGAATTTATCATGAACTCAAGGCAGCATCAGGAATTAAGTTTCACACAAAAGAAGTTCTTTAAATCTAAAAAAGTTTTAACAACATTAATAGTAATAATACTGTACAAGGTTTGTCATGAAGAAATACAAGTTATCTAACTTTCCGTCTTACGTCAGTGTTTTATTAACCTGCCTATTTGTCCTTATCAGTTGTTACTTAACGTATTTGAACTTTTGGCCACAGGACAAACTGAGCATTAAAAAATGGCTCAGAAATCTGAATCCGACTTATTTAGATTTAATTTTTTCATTAAATCAATTAGGAAAAAAACATTAAGTCCTGTCTATACCAACATTAACAGGAACATTTACTTTCAATAACTCAATAAATATCTTGTAAATGTCAGCTATATATGCTGAGGTGTGCAAATTTAGATAATCTTGTATTTAGGAGGCACAGATTGCAGTATTCTGGCTGATCACCAATATTTAAAAAGCCTGATTTGCTGATTCCGATTTTGTCCTATACTTATTTTTATTTATTTACTCATTTCTTTTGTCTTGAAGTTGCTAAATATAGCAAGAAAGTTGCTAAGTTGACGACGTGGTGCGTCCGTCGGCCCTCGCTCAGTGCAGAGCAGAAGGGAACAGCTGCTGATTTCTCAGACCTTTGTGGAGGCAGATAAGATCGGTGGATAAGATCCACATACAGGTACCGGCCAATCTCTGATGTAATCGGTAAACCCTTACTTGTATTCACTCCATTTTCTGTTGGATTCAAAACTGCTCCTTCCATTAAGAGAAAACTTTAAATCCTTTGAAATGAAAACTGGAATCGGTCAAAATCTAACCTTTCTTGTAAGACCTGAAGATGAATTGGAAATTGGTTTAGGCCAAGAAAATCCAGATTGGTCCATTTCTGTATTCTTAAACAGAGAGCATGAAAAAGTGTGTTAAACTGGAACCTGGCTTAATTGATGTAGGTCATTGTTTAGGCGGAGCAGGTTGGGAAAGTAGCACCTGGTTCTGATTGCTCTCTGCGTTTAAAGCGGATTCAGCTGAAATCTGAAACAGAAAGTCAGATGTCGCCTTCTGGGCATAGCGATGTGAGAATAGAGCTCAACCTCAGGTAAACAGGAACTAATCACCTCTGGTCGTCTTGTTCAAGGAAACATTTTCAAATCAATAAAAGTGAAAATGTTTTGCTTCCTGCTACTTCAGGAAGCAGAAGTAAATATTACATTTTGCTTTCTTCTTTTTTTATGATTTTTTTTCCCGGTTCTTTTTTAATTTTATTCTGTTATTTTCATATCAAATGCATTATTATGGTTGTCACCATCTTACAGGACATATTTCTGCTCCTGTCTGTAGTTTCTGGCCTATTTGTGGATATTTCTATAGATCACGACTCCAAATTATTTGCGTAAAATTTGCCTATTTGTGGGTTTTTCCTAAAGAAAATTCAGCTTGGGAAGTGGAAAATATCTAGTAGCAACGCTGCTTGACACACTATTGGCTGGTATTGGCTGTAGAAACAGTACCAGCCATTTTTTTTACATTTTTTTATGATTAAAAAAAAATAAGAGAGGATTGGTAAATGAGTAACTTTGTTTATTCTGGATTTCTTGGACATTTTTTTGTCATTTTTAAATCATTTTTATTAAAAAAATATGTTTTTTCACCTTGATAACTGGTATATTGTATTCTTGTTTAGTTAACTTAATAAACTGACTGGTTTGTAACTTTAGTTAATCAGAAACAGGATTTTAGATCAGGGAACCACCTTATTGTCATACCTGTTCATCTGTGTCACATCCGCAGTTTGGCCAATGATTGGCCAGTCTCAGATGCTGACCAACATTTTTTCTGGGTGAAGACATACAGCTCACATCAGCAGTTCCTGTTAACTATTAAAACTGCCTATTAAACTAACTATTAAACTAACTTTTAAAAAACACTCTGGGTGAAGACATACAGCTCACATCAGCAGTTCCTGTTAACTATTAAAACTACCAGACGGTAATAACAGTACATCAGTATTTCAAACTGAGTATCTTCAACAAAACTAGTAAACACACTTCGTTTCTGGAAAGTTTGATTCACTAATCCTGGAGATGAATATTTGTATTTGAGTTATTTTTCAGGGCAGTGTGCTAAGCACAAAGTATTCATATTCTATACAGATTTAGGTTGTAATATTTTAGATTTTACCAATGAGTTTCAGACTGGAAGTAAGATTAACTTCCCTGCTTATTAAAGATTAAAATATCCAGGACAGAAATTATAGGAATGATTTTATTGCTGTAATAGCAGTACAGATTACAAATATTAATAAAAAAGTAATCAATAGATCAGACCTACACTGTGTTGACATCAAGTCAAGCAGAAAGATTTGGAAATGCATTGTTTACTACAAATCCAATAAAGAAATGCAGTTTTTGTTGTTGCATTTTAGGCAATAAAATGTTTTCTTATTTAAAAAATTTATTTATTTATTTGGATTTCTCCATGTATTTCTAATATTGAATAAAATATTTAAAAATTTGATTGGATTACTCAATTGATCATCAGAATAATTGCTAGAATATTATATTTTATATATTATAAAATATTATTTAAATAGACAAACAATGAAAACGTCTGATTAAGTTTAGCACAATATGACTGCATTACTGGTATAAAACTAGCATTTGAAACATTTCTGTCAAGATTATTATTTTTACATAACAGAAGAAAGGTCAAGTCATAGCAGCAGTGGATGATCTTTAAAAGACCGGTAACGACAGCGCTCTTTAAGAAACACTTAGCAGCTGCTGAAGTTCAACACTTATGAGTGTTTTTGCTACAGTTTCACCTTTTGTTCCCAAAGTCTGTAAAATGACAAGCAGCAAATTGAGAACTGTTCATCAATAACAGTTCAGCTTACAATATTGGTCTGCCAGAGCAGCTAAAGATTAGGGCTGTATGATAATATTGATATTGCGATATATATTGATATTTTCTTTCCTAGAAAAAAATCTATATTCATCTGCAAGTATCGTAACATCCAACTGTCACCTTGTTCCCTCACTGCTTGCTTCACCAGGTCATCAGGCTTAGAGTGA
>CAEGAF010062472.1:0-76344 GCA_903067075.1 Micropoecilia bifurca
GTGTGTGTGTGTGTGTGTGTGTGTGTGTGTGTGTGTGTGTGTGTGTGTGTGTGTGTGTGTGTGTGTGAGTGTGTGTGTGTGTGGGTGCATACCACTGGGTGGGGCTTGCAGGGTGCGTCCTGTGGAAGGTTCGCTGGCTGCACATCCCACAGTCGTACAGGCCACCAGCACAAAGCTGTAGTCTGTGTATGGCTGCAAACCTGTAGCACATGGTCAAAACTAATTAAATCAAAATGGGTACATAAGCACACAAAACTGATCTGAAACATATTTATACAATCCCATTTTTCTGCAATCCTGTTCAGAGATAGAAGGATATATATGTATATATATATATATATGAAGAAAAAAAAGGGCGAAAGGAGAAAAAAACAGAAAAAAGCAGAAGATTTGTCCTGTCTTTCTCTCTTCCTCAGCTCTTTCCACTCTCTCAATGGATGGATCCATATCTGTCGGTGTTAAATTATGCATGCCATAACTCAATAATGAAACAACGTAAAGATGGGCAGCTGTGGAACTGACATGGGATAGGACTGGTCTAACGCTGTAATGTCATCAGCTTTTGATCTATGATAATTATGATACCTCTGTATGCATTTAGGCTACATTGTCCAGACATGATTTATTTATAGGCACCAGCTATACGGACTAAAAAAAAAAGCCACAGAGCGTCTCAAAGGTACTTTAAGTGCAAGCACATAAAATCAGCTTTTTTAAAATTTATTTTAATACTTGAAGTTGCTAAAAATTCAACACAGCAAAAGATCTATTCGTACTGGAAACAACTTTTTTATGCAGATGTATATTTTATGCCTGGCTTTTGATGTTCGGCGGACCTGGGGGGAGGAATGCAAATTCTCCGCACTGCCATGAGGGTCGACTGGGTATTTTATGGTCATTCACTTAACTGACAACATACAACAGCTTGCAAATCAAATTCAAAGGAGGAATGAAAGAACTCAATTGACATTTCAAAGGGATGACTGCATAATATAGTGTGTTGAATTCTTTATTTCTGCTTTATTCCCTACAATATAGGCACTGAGAAAATGTTTCACACTAATAACGACGTACATCAAAATAAATCTTTGTAGAGATGTAGTGAGTGAATTATGATCCTTGAACTTTACCATACATCTTTTCATTTATTAAGTTTTTACTTTCAATACTTAAAAAAAATTATGTACAATTTTGTAACCGTTAAAGGAAACTTTTTAAAATGATAATTTAGTTAAAGATCACCTGCAATTACACAGTTATTGTGAATGTGTGCAATTGTCTCCAGGTATTAATACTTAGAGGAAAAGTTTGACTCAGCTATTTGATTGAAAATTCCTTCCTCTGTTGACGACACGCCGAAAAAAACCATGCAACAACCAATACACACACACACACACACACACACACACACACACACACACACACACACACACACACACACACACACACACACACCAAGTCCAACCCGCAGCAAAAGCTTCACTGCATCTTCCTCACGTCTCCTTCTGCTGCTCAGCCTGCTTAACGCTTAGGCCGACCTCTGATCAGCCAACGTGTGTGGGTGCGCGCGCGAGCACGAGTGTGTGTGTGTCTGTATGCATGTGCAAATGTGCCAACAACGCTGCTCTGTGTTTGGATTAATAAAGGAAATCTGCCAGCCATACGAAAACACTAAGGTTGAGGCATAAGGCTGTGTTACACTGCTTAACTGTCCAACTAAGTGTGTGCATTAGTGTGTGTGTGTGTGTGTGTGTGTGTGTGTGTGTGTGTGTGTGTTCTACCATAGCAAATGTATCTACACAGCAAGTAATGTCATTTGTTCTAACACTGAATGAGGCAGCAAGCCGTCACTAGACGTTCGTGCACCGAAAGTCTCAACGTAGCGGTCACAATGAATCCAAACATTTAACAGACACAAACCGCAACCTTCAAACTGGAATGAAGAAACAGATGTAAAGATTTATGGTTTGTCAAAATTATAAAATAAAATAGAAATTTTAAGCATAAAAGTGACTTAGAAATTAAAGTTTACACTTGTGTCAAGATTTGGAAATGCTTTTTTTAAATTAATTTGTCTCTGAATCAACAGGAAGAACAACAATATGATTAGATTAGTTTAATTTTTAAAAAATCACTAAAGAAAGTAGAAATATTTCTCATGGTTCAATAGTTGAGGGTGTCCAGATGCAAACACACAGATAACTTTAAAGATCCTTACGGAGTTCCCAATTATCTTAAACATTCAACCTAAAGAGGGCAGTGTTGCTCTGCAGGAGAAATGAGAAATGACACCCTGTGTGTGTGTGTGTGTGTGTGTGTGTGTGTGTGTGTGTGTGTGCACAGAAACAAAATGAGTGTTTGCATCTGTAAGCTTACAGGCTTGATTATGAAAAGAGAAAAAGCTTTGCTCATTTTAATGGTTGATCACTAGAAAGTAAAAATAAATAAATAAATAAAAAGATGTAAGAAATTTCAGTGGCACGCAGTGAGACACGTTTGCCACCGTCATTGTGAGATCTGGACACAGCGGAGACCTGAGAGCGATGGTGTTAAGCGTAGCGCCACCGAGACAGAGGCAGTCAGGCAGAGGGGAGAGGAAAAAGTTCTTCCATCTAAGTGAAATGTCAGAGAGGAGCAGGAGAACAAACGAGTGGCAGGACGGGGAATGGCTGTTCCAGATTTGTTAAATTAATCCACGTTGGAGTTTGGCTGATCTAAAACTGCATTTTATTGACAGGTTGCCATTTCCTGTTTGTATTAGAGTATAACAGAGAGTGATAGGCAAATGTCACCACATCATACCAGCTACTTGATGCAGTGAAAGAAAAGAGAGACGCAAAAGAGACAGGAGGAGGAGAACGTGAAGAAGTGAAATAACAAAAAAAACCACAAGAGTAAAAAAAAAGAAAAAATCTATTTACTGAAAAGCATGAAGAACAAAGGGAAGAAATAAAACGGAGAGAGAAGGAGAAGAGAGCTTTGATAACACCTCTCCTGAATAATTAAGAGTTTGACTTCCCGTCGTGGTTTCCTGGTGCAGGGACTGTCTAAGCTGCAACGATGAGTTCAGGTTCAAACTCACAGAAATCTAAAGAAAACAAAGCTGCAACCTGGGGCTGCAAGTAGAGTAAAGCACACACACGTAACATTTACACACACACACACACACACACACACACACACACACACACACACACACACACACACACACACACACACACACACACGCATACAGATCCTGACATCTATAAACAAACATAAATTTATATTGGGATTTTTTTATATTTCATTTAAACTATTTGTTCAGATTGACTTGTCTTACAACCTGAATGTATAAAAAACTGGATGATGAGATTTGGATTTAAAGCTGATTCTCTCTAAGGGCCAAAATTTTACATACAGTCTCTAATGCATGTCTCTATTTATCTGCATCTGCAGAATGCTGTGAAGAAGTATTTGCCCACTCACATATTTCCTTTGTCACATCTGAATGTTTTAGCTCAAGAAGAAAATAAAATCTGACAAAGATAACTCCGGTAAATACAAAATGGCCCCAAGTGAAAACTTAATGCCTCTTCCTAAATCTGCCTATTAACGACCATCAGTTGTTTTTGATAACTAGCAATGACACTTTTACACCAACGTGAAGGAAACAACAGCCAAACCTCTGTGGAGAACTGTTTTAATTCATCTGACTGTTCTGGAGCATAAACATCATGCCACAGCACATCAACTGGATTTTAATCCAGACAGCTCCAAAAGCTTCAGTTTGTTTTGTTTAGTTATTCAGAAGTGGACTTGTTGTTGTGCTTTGGATCCATGATCAGCTACACAATCCAAGAGCTCTTGAGCTCAAGGCCACAAAGTGATTATCAAACATTTTCTATTAGGATTTCCTGGTTGAGAGCAGAATTTATGAATCCATCAGGTACAGTGAATTGTACAGATTCTGAAAGCTGTGTAAAGCTTGTAAAACTGAAAAACTTTAACGACTCTTTAATTATCAGGAAAGTTGATCATTTTCTGCTGGATAAAGTAAATCAGAATGTCCTAAATGTTTAATTCTGGCTGCTTAAGGCTGCGCTCTCCATGGTGCTGAAAATGCTTGATTGAAAAGAACTTGACCTAATAAACCATCTTTAGTTTGTTTTGCAAGAGAACAAATCATACTTTACATTGGGTATTATTACAAATAAATCAATTATTTAAATCTAAGAAAGTTTCTTTGCATTAAAGTGTTAGATCATACGCTTTTTTTTCATTTCTCAAACCCAATGCAATAAAAAACTGTTTGTATGTCTTGATCGTTCTGCTCTGAACAACCTCCAGGTTCATACCAAAGGACCTGGCAATGAATCAGAACAGTTGGGGACCTAAAGTTCAGGATTCCTCAGAGAACATCATTTTTGGCATTAAAACTCCCACTGTCCTTTTTTTTGCTCCTGAGGAAGTTTACAGGGTTTTGTCTGGATTTCTCAATTTTTTAAGTGACTTACACAATCGATGACTTTCTAAATGAGAGGCAGGATCAAAATGGGCAATTCCGTTTTTTTCCCTCTTTCTTTTCTCTTGTCTAGATGCCTCAATCTTTAACCTGAACAAGTGAAAGTCTGGGGCGACGGTGGAGTTGCATTAATAAATAAAAGAACATACTCAATTCCCTGCTGTTCTGAATTAATAACGAGCCTGCAAAAGACCAATTAAACACATGATTAATGCCATAATCTATATAATTGCAGGCAATATTTCATTGGGAGCTAATGATAGTAATACTTAATATTGATTCACATGGGGTGTTGCTATACAGTAGTGCTTAATTCTCTCTATGAAGTGTCACTTTTTAAAACTGTTAAAAAAAAGCCATTACAGTCTGTTTCCTAAGGCAATGAGAGGATAAACAGGAAATGCTGGACACAAATTGCTTTTGGGTATTTTTAGGCAATTATTTAGACAAACACTGCAAATCAGACTCAATTTGTCACACTATTTCTAATAATTTTGTAAGACCGGAGAGTTTATTGGAGGAATGATATGTACAGGAAGGACATAAATGAACTTAAAACAGATGTTGAAAGATAAGCCTCCACATGACACAAATGTTGCAGAAATATTCAAACATGTTGCATCTTTTGTCTGACAGACATTTACCTTATTCAATAAATTTTAACATGTAAATGAGAAATGTGACATTTTTTCCTGTTAAAGTTAATTCGCCTGCTTTCTGTGGTTTGAATGAGTGTGTGGATGAGAGCTTTCTGAGCATCTGTCTCTGACAGAGAACCACTGGAGAGACGCAGAGGAAGATGAATAATGGCATATTAAACATTAAGGATGAGGGAATAGCACAGCAATTATTTCTGTTCATATTTCATTGAAAACACTTAGATTCATTCATCAATCTTTTTATCTGTCTTCGTTCTTCCTCTGCTTTCCCTTTGCTCACTGTTGAATTGTACCCTTCACTTCACTTTTTGCTCTCAAGTTTGTCTTCTTTCCACCCTTTTCTTATTTTTTTACTTTGGTTCCATGAAATCAATGTAAAAATTTAAGTATTCTTGATCAGTAGTTTCTCAGACTTTAAAATATTTTGAAGATTTGGCCTTTGGTTGTGGTTTTAGGTATTTTTAACCATTTTTTGTAACCAAACCTGACAGAAAATTGTACACTGTGTACTCTTTAAAAAATGGGACATGTGTTCAAAAAGGTCCAATAGAGATAAATATTCAATCTACAACTGCTGCACAGTTCCTGAAATGCATTTCTCAACGTCACATGAAAAAGTCCTCAACAAAATTTTAAATCTAGCTAAAAATATTTTATTCCTTGAAGGTCATGAATCTAAAAAAGGTTCATGATACTCGTGCAACAAGTTTGCTAAAGTTCCTCTCATATGTCAACATTTTTAAAACACATTAATTATGATTTTAAATCATGTTGAACATAATTGTGTCTTTTTTGGAATGATATGTTTGTAACTTTAAATGTAACAAACTATGAGATAACATGCTGCATAAATGGACTGTTGGATTTTTTTTCTTTCTAAGCCTAAATAATAATAATAATAATAATAATAATAATAATAATAATAATAATAATAATAATAATAATAATAATAATAAATGAATATATTTAATTGTGATGTAATTTTTATGTTACCCCAATCTGACCTCTGATTGGTAGCTGACCCTGTGATGAGGCAAAATACTCCAGATGTTCAGGATCCTGGTAAAACCAGTCACTTATTTTTAGTAAAAAAGAATCTTCCAAACAATCAGAAAGCCTGAGTCAGAACTACATTAATGCATGTTTTTGTTTCCTTTATGAGTTAAACCAGGTCACATCTTCCTCTCTCTCCTCTGGGTGTGTGTTCAGTGTCTTTGTAAGCATAAAACCCAGTTCTGAATGCAAGCAGTGCAAGCAGAGACCAGGCCTGCTAGCCTGTCTCAGTTACGAGAGGCAAACAAAACCAAAGTGAGATCAGAGAGTCGACTGTCCCTGTAGCCAGACAGAGATGGAAAAAAACCATCTGAGCAGAAAGACAATTCGTTTCAACACGTCTGATCCAGGGAGGCACACTCTTCTGTTCTGTTACAATATCATTAAACCTAGTTTGCAGTCTGCTGCCCTCCCACAGATCAACATAAATTAGATCAAAAGTAGGACATAAAGTTTCTTACAGTTTAATGCTTAATGCTCTTGACACTGACCTCAGTTGGGCTTTGGAGAGGAGAAACTGTGTTGCATCTTTTCTTTACCTGAATTAAATAATTAAAGCAGATGTTATGTTGCTTCATGATGCTTATTTAATTATTAGTTCCAAATGGTTTTTCTCTAATAATAAAATGAAGTGTTTCTCTTAATTCAGCTTCAATTCAGCTTATTTATACATCACCGATTCATAACAGATGATGGTTCAATGACTAATTCAATTGCATAATTTTCATAATTACCAAACCCAAATTGACTGCTTGGCAACAGTACACTGTCTCTTTTATTGAGTTGTTGACTTTGCAGCAATCCCTTAAACTGAGATTGCATGCAGCGACAGTGGAAAGAAAAACTCCCCTTTAACAGGAAGAAACTTGGCTCATTGTGGTACGACCAACTGGGTGTTCGAGAAGACAAATAAAAAGAAATATGCATCTGTGAGTACTTCCTAATAGAAAGTAAAACATTAATGGCAGGCAGCGGCTTCATTCAGGAGACAAACACACGAAGCAGATGAGCTCTGAGTCAGTTCTCAAGTCTTTAGGATGAAAGAAAGTAAATAATGTACCATTATTAGCAGTAAGAAGCTCAGCCAATATGTCTACAAGAGGCATTACTGTATTGTTTGTAGGAGATTAGTGTTGATTTACATTCAATTTTAATTCTATATATACAAATATATCTTTCTTAAATTAGAAGTCAAGGTGAAGAATTCATCCTTCTTAATTTGAGGTAATGGAACTGATTCATTTTTGGTAAATTATGAGACTGTTTTCTAAAAATAACTGAAGTTTGCTACAAACTGAAAGATTCTACATGAACTGGTTCTTTGCTAAAATGTTTTCTATAAATATATTGGTTCATCCCTTTTTTTTAAAGAGCTTAGGGATCTTTTTGTATCTGAATGATTCCAAATGAGAATCTGATTGTAAACAGTCTTTCCATATCAAAAATGGACAAAGGACTGATGTCTTTACTTGAGCACAGCTAACTTAGTACATTTAAGTACATAAAAATAATAAAATATTCTTAAAAGAAGTGTACACTATGAAATGGACCTGCAAAGAGGACAAGTAGAGAGAGAAGAAGGCATAAGGAGGAAAGAAAGACGACCGTGTTTCTGGCTTCATTTCATGGGTTTCCAGTGTCTCACTCAGGTATACGAACATTTCACACACACACACACACACACACACACACACACACACACACACACACACACACACACACACACACACACACACACATTTTGGTTGCTTACGCTGGCGCTTGGGGTTGGTACAGTATTACAGCAGCACATTACCATCTCTATTTGGCATTGTTTGCTTTGCCTCATGCCTACATATACAGACACATGCTCACAACCCCTGACCATACAAGCCAACCACAGACACCATGGGAATAGTCAGTTGGCTACTGGCAGAGCTGATACCTGGTCTGGATCCAAGATGGTGCAGCACAAGAAGCTGTGAGGCGGGTAAAGGCCTCTGAATTAAAAAAAATAAAAATAAATCACCTTTTGAAAATTAAAATAAAAAAGTGGTGGAAAACCAAATCAGATAAGGAGCTCTGAACATTTTCGATTGAGGCTTATCTGAATAAGATGATCCCGAGAGATTTGTTGACTTTAAATTGTTAAATCACAGTTCCACTGACTTCCGCAGACTTCCAGTCTTTTGAAGATTGCACATTGTGTATAGAACCTGAGAAACAATATTAAATTAAACAGGAAAAGAAGGAAGAATGAGCAGATCAGGAGAAGAGCAGCAGAACAAGTGTGACAATGTGAATGAAAAGAAAGAAACCTAAAGGAAAAAGTGCAGAAAAGACAAATAAAACAACAAAAAAGCAAAACTAAACAACACTACAGGAATATTAAGGACAGAGAAGGAAGAAATAAAGGTGGAGAAAAGAGTAAACTAGGAAAAAGTTAAGGAAAAAAGTAAAGTTAAAAAAACGACAGCGCCAACGGTGTGATTCATGTCTTACCTGTTACAGTATAATTTCTAAGTCCACCAGTGTGTGTGAATATGGTTCCGACACCAGTCTGGTTCAGGTGGTACCGCTGGATGACTCCCTTTGGACGGGAAGGAACAGACCAGCTCACATGAAGAGAGGAGGAGCTGATCGCTTTCACCGCTGGAGGCTTGACGTCCTCTGGAACGCCCTGAGCCGTCACTGCCACCACCTACCGACCAAAATACACAAAAAGAAACAAATAGTGACAAACAGACTCAATGGCAACAGTTAAAAAGAAAACAACAGTCCTAAACAAGAAGAGAAGCACATTAAAACACTGCATAGAAGATGGATTTTGAATAAATAACAGAGCAACAGATTCCTGACAAAGCATGGAGTCACAGCTTTTACAGAAAAGTTTTATTTTGGGTAAAAAACTGGATTTAGGGCCAAGCAATAGCTTGGCAATAGCTTTATAAAATGAAAGAGATGATTAAATATATGTTTGCATACTAAATAAACACACAGTTTCTTATTATTTCTGCAACTACATAAAAAAATAAAAAAAGAGAATCAATAAGTGACTTCAGCTCTTGTCTGCAAAGTGCTGTTGCTCAGTGTCATGACGAGAATGACCATCCTATTGTCGATTCCTGGTGTTGTGTCTGCAGGACTCGGTGACTGGTGGTAAATGCGGAGATCTCAGAATCACAGGGCAATCTGCTGCTGAAGGCAACAGGGATATCCTGCCTTAATAGACTGTCACTAGCACTTCCACCAGCTGTCCCACACAATGCTATGCAATTAGATCGCTGCTACAACAACTAAGGAGACATACAAGCGCGCACACGCAGATAAACACACACAGGTATGTGTGAGTATATGCATTCAAGTACAGAGACGGAGACGAGGAGGAAACAGCAAAGGTGGAAGAGCAGACAGAGGTAAGGAAGACAGAGGGAGGACTGGGATCATTCAGGAACGTCTCAGTGTGACCAAAGTTTAAATGTCAGTCGGCTCAAATGTAACAGAAATACAGAAATAAAGCTAATTCACCTTTGCAGTGATTAGAAGAACACAATTCTTAACAAAACTAGGGGACACTGACAGGCATGTGTCTGAAAGTAACTAAGTCTAATCAGATTTTATCCCTTCAATCCCACTTTTAGTCTTAATCCTGATATTCATTTGGCAACGTCACTGCGATGTCTAAAGTATTCAAATGCAATATGTTGATGTCAAAGTTCATTCGTTGAAGCAAGCAGAAAAAGTTTTATTTTTCATATTTAAAAAAAAATTGGAACAAATGTAATGTTTTGATGTATAGCAACATATTTTATTTCATGTCATCATCGATTCCCTTTCAAAAATCATAGAAATTGAGTCAAGAGTACAGAGTTCATCCTTTAAAGATTGATTGTATGAACAAAAATAAAATCGGAATTTGGTATTCTTGATGTCTACTTTCATAATCAGCCCAAAACACCTACAGGCCTTAAAAACGGCTTCTGACGCCTTTAGTTTGGACATTTTCATCTCCTAAATCTTTATGTATGAATCTGTGACATTCAATGACATGTAAAGTTTATAGAAGCTCATCCTATTTTAAAGTGACACACTATCAAAGTTTAGTTTCAATCATGTATTTTTTGCACTTGTTTATCCTTTATCCTTTATTTTGTCACTGAAATTTAATGTTTCTTACTTGTTTTTGTTTGCACTTTTCTCCTGCCTTGATCCTGCAATGTGAAATACAATTAAACTCACTTTGCCTGAATGAGTCTTAAAGTTGTACTCCACTTGAACTGAATTACTGAAACAAGAATTACAGTCTAAAGTTCAAATAATTGTTTGATCTCAACTAATCATGTCAGATTACACTTCTTAAAAGGTGCATGTAATTTAAAACGCTAAATGTTTGTGCAGAGAAAGATACAAACACTCAAACACAAAGAAACTGTGAGAAGGAGACAAGATGGACTGAATGGCAGCTGCGAAAGCAAAGCAGCTGCTTAGACAGTGCGACGGTGTTGAAGATGAAAGGGGTTAAGAAAGTAAGGAGATACGTGCAAAGAGAAACTGGGAAATGTGACTCTTAGATCAGGCGAACGACAGGAGACAAATGGCAGAGAGAACAGGGCAAAAGGATTGTGAGACGCAGAAGGACCAATCGCTCTTCCTCGCGCTCTAAGTGACCAACCGTATTAGATCAGCACCTTCTGTTGTCACAGTAGGTGTGTGCTTGTGAGTGTCTGTGTTTGTTCACAGGCAGCAGGTGTGAGTGTGTATGTGTGTTTTTTGTGTATGAGGGAGCTGATGCCAGGTAATTGCGGTGGTGTATTAGGTTAGTTCAAGTTATCCCATAATTGGGACTGTTTGGCCAATTTTCACCGTTGTACAAACTAATCCGACTCACTCCTCTTCCGTCCACTGCAGGGAGAGTGTGTGAGCTTGTTTGTGAGGCAGACGGAGGGGAAAAATGGATTGCTGAGAGTTTGGGGTATTGGAGTACATGGATGCACACAATGCTAAGGTTTTCCACCACAACAAAAGTCTCAAGAAATTTAGTATTTGGGAAAATATTTCAAGGAAGTTTAAGATTTCCTTTCCACAAATGTTTAGTCGTACTACACAGGTACTAACCATCCTATCATAACTTATAAATAAATCACCTTAGATATATTAGTTGGACCTTTCTGAATAAAAACAAAATCTACCTAAGCATCTTTTAGTAGCGAGTCAGAAAAGTAGTGGGATATGATTTATTTATATAGTGCCAATTCACAACAAATGTTTTAGTTTTTTATTCAAATTAGTAAAAGGTTTTCCATCAAGTCACTGACTTGCAGCAATCACCTTTTCTAAACAAACATAGCGACAGTAGACAAATTAGCATAAGCTAATTCTATTTCAGAGAGGACATTTCACTGAATTTTATGTATTTGAAACATTAACGGAACATGTTCAAAAGTATGAGAGACATAATATTAAATAAATACCATCAGAAGTTCTGATAAGTAGTTTAAAGCTTCAGCTTTAGCTACGATGTTTATGTGTGGCAGCATTTTATTGTTTTCCCAACTGGGAAGAGGAAAACATAACCTACAAGAACAAAGAGGGGACACAGGAGTCTGAATGCTGGGTTCCTGACACATCTAACTCCGTTACTGAGTCTTCTTTTTCTGACATGAACATGTAGAAAAAGGCAAAAAGTATAGCACAGCAAAATCTGTGATTTATAGGAATTCATCCACGACACGTTTGAGTCATTACTTAAAACCTGTACACTGTATTTGCTGGGGCAATTCTAAGAATGATCTGCACACGCTCAGAAAGTTTAATTATTCTGTTTGTCTTCATTTGCAAACTGTTGAAGCTTCATTTCACAAATAAAGAGTCATGTTCTTATAAGGAACAAAATCAAAAAATATCAGAAATTGTCTTTAAAAACCCTTATTTTTCTTAATTGAGAGATTTAAAGGTAATTTTATTTATATTGCACATTTTCAGCAACAAGGCAATTCAAAGTGCTTTACATGAATTTAAAGCAGACATTGTTAGAATATATTCTCAATATAAAAGAACACAGGTATTGACATCTAAGAGTTTAAGTCTGGTCCTTCAATCATGTGATCCTCAGTAATACATAAAGCCTTTTCTTTCTCCAGCATCAGAAATTACACCCAGAAAAGAAGATGAAGATGGTTTACAAAGACTGTATATGTTAAATCATCTTAAGCACAAGGTTTGTTGTTTCGTTCTATTAATTTTGATAGAGAACTTAACAGTCATTGTTTTGCCTCCTCACTGCTTAATGTGTCAATTGCTTGGTAATTTTCCTTTCATTCTTTGGTTACACATTTGCTACATTCAACCTTAATTTTTTTTTTTTTTACAGAATTGTGAAAGACACTACACAGTGCTTAGCAGCGATAAGCCGATGAAATTAATTGTTGCAGTGATCTCAGCTCAGCTACAGCGGGAGAGATAGCAAGGGAGAATACTTTCTGGATGTATTATGTCCACTATCACAAACATCGGCAAGACTCAGCAAATCTAGAGTCCTGCATGGAAAGGGGGAGCAAACATAAGGCTAAAATAATTTGTTTCTGCAGATGAACATCATGGACTCAGAGTAGAAACGTAACAGGTGAGGCAGATGGATGGAAAGCCTAAATTATAATCAGGGGATATAAAACTGAGCACTAGAAGCACGATGTGAACATTTTCATAAATCAGTATTTAGCTCCAGTTTAGGTTTGGAAGATTATTGTATAAAATTGTGACGTCATAAAACCAAATATTGAAATTTGCTCAAAAAGAAAGAAGTAAAACTGAAATATTTGTACTCAGATAAGTGCAGTATAACATCTTTCTTTTTAACATACTATACTAAACATCTACTTATTTTGACTACTAAAAATTTCAAGCTTTCAGAGTATATTAAGTCAACAAATCTAACAAATCCTCATTACATCAAGCTTCCACTTTATTGCGACACATGACATTCAAACATTTTAATGCTGTCAAAATAAAACTACTGTAAATTTTACACCACACATCAGTATTTTGTTTGATGTTGACCAGCAATAAAAACGTCCAAATGGAAGTAAGTTTTCTGAAGCCGTATCCATTTTGTTTTTGTGTCATTTTATTGCCTAATGATTTATTGGTTTAAAACAAACTGCAGTTTTTAAAAGATCTGATTGTCTCACCTTTGTGCTGTCGGTGCAGCCAGCCTGGTTACAGGCCCTCAGCTGGTAGACAAACTCCTGAAAAGGCCCGATCCCTCCCACATCAGTAAACGTATTCTCATCTCCACGGTAACGCTCTTGTCCATCTCGCAGCACAACGTAATGGGTTATAATGCCTAAAATAAAACAGAGGAATTTCTTTTCAAGATTTGAGTCCATCCACATACGGAGCTAAGTGAACTCAGGGACAGACAAAGAGACGCTTTGTAACACGTCACCATAAGAACATTAAACACTCACCATTGGGTCTGGCTGGAGCTTGCCATTGCAGCTGGACGATGTCGTTTCGTTCGCCCAGCCGACTCCAGCGGGGCGGGGCCAGTCCCCACGGTTTGTCTTCACGAGTTGTCACCGTCGTAACGTCAGTGGAGCCCGGGCCGAAGCTGTTCCAGCCCCTCACTCGATACTCATAGGTTGTAAAAGGCTCCAGGTCAGTGTCTAAAATGCAGCATAGCAGAAAAGAAATCTTTCTTTCCCAAAGAAAACGTTTTGTATTTGTGGTTGTGACCTCTTACATCCATTCAAACCTGGCACTAACATCTCTCATAGATCCTTTGAATCAGGTAGGACGGCGTGTTGAATGCATGTAAAATGGTTTTGAGGTTGGCTTAGCTTTTTATGTCTTCTGCATTTTGCTGCTGCTTTGCATCATTTCCAGGTCTTATTTCGGCACTGGAATCAATTTCTGAAGCAAACTTCTATAAATAAATTCACAGTAACCATGTCAAGCATAGGAACAACTTGGACCTGTTTTTTATGTCGCAGGCTTCATTTCTTTTGACACAAATTAAGTCAATTTTTGTCAGATAAATGTTTAACTTTTTAAAAATTAGTTTAACTGACAAAGAACTGAAGGTCCTCAAAACTTTAAGATCTATGTTAAACTGAAAAATCACATCAGAACGATCTTTCTAAATCAATAAGTGAGACGTAAAAGACAGTGCACCTTTCTAACTAATTCATTTACAGATTAAAAAAAACTTGCAAATCCTTTTTTTTTTAATTTTCACTTCATAAGCCAAAAATGTTCAGCTGTCACTGGTTGTGTTCTTGTTCACCACCTCCTCCAATCATCCAAATCACCGTTAATGCAAACAGCAAGGAGGGCAGATTATGAACAAATAGTTCAACCTGTGGTTTAAACTTTATTTCAATCATTAATGCATCTGGTTTTATTTGAAGTGTTCAAAATAGCATGAAAGTATTAAAGTTGTGAGAAAACTGGTGACAGTTTTGCTGCAGCAGAGCATCATTTTGTAAGGTTACAAATAATAATTTGTGCTTCATAACTTCTCTCCTATCAAGTGTAACGGGTCATAAGGTAAAGCTTGTAAGTTTAGCAGTTGAAAAAGGTCCATGGTAAACAACTTGGATACATCTGGACTGTTAAAATATGCTGCAGACGACTGAAAATTCATCGGCAGTTTTATACAAACATCGATTAAAATGCTGATAGTTTTGTGGTCAGCCAGCGGCGTCATGCAGTATTATGTTTATGTCAATGTAAAGCAGATAAAGAGGAATATCTGACAACTCAGACTGAATTGTAAAACCAGGTGTGATCAGATATGCCTAAATCTATCCGTTTGTATGTGAATCAGTCCGATGAGGTCATACAGAAAAAACCAGCAGGCACAAGACAGAATGCTTCAAAAAGATACTTTACACAACTATGTTGCGTAAAGTATCTTGTTACAAGAAACTGCAATAAGAGTTGGTGTCTGACTTTATTTTTCCTTTTCGTAATATCAATGCTTCAAAATGCAACAAAGGAGCAAAAATCTATTGTTTCAGAAGACTGGGTGGAGTAAGTGAAAAAGAAAACTTCAGGGGATTTTCAACCTCTTCCTTTTCTTACAACGTATGAACCTTTAATGACACACAAAGGAAAGGTTTATGTCCACAACATCAGTTTAAAGATTCATCTTTCAAGCTGTTTACTATTATGCTGCAAAGTGTAAGATATAACACAAATATGCACTGCCACTGGTGCAGAGTTGTAAACATGTGGCCATGGCAGCAGTCCCCCGACGCTAAGATTGTTACAACCCTTCTGGTGATGAGGTGTTACGTTATAGGAACATATATACATACAAATGCACTTGCACACATACATGGGCACTGCTTTTAGTAGTGCAAAGGGACTGCTGCTGTAAATGGCTCTGCTTAAACGGCCAGTCTGGGGCTCTTGTCTTTACTGCTGTCATAACTTAAGTAGCGAAACACACAGGGACACAAATGTAAATACACATCAAACATCTTTGTTCCCTCAAAACAGATCTCAGTGCTTTGTCTGATTATTAACTTTTATGAATATAGGTTGTTTGTTGACAAAGAGGTACATTTTTATGGCTCTAACTGTAAATACAAAGCTGTCGGGGTTTGATCTTTGTATATCACGATACTCTGTGTGTAAGTGTGCATGCGTGCGTTTTTGTTTGTGTGTGTGTGGCGCATGAGAAACATCTGGTGTATGGTGGGTGGCGACAGCTTTATGTGCCTCTGCCCAGATGGTGTCACAGCATCGCCCTGAAACTCTTATCCTAACCGCTCTACGCCACACACACAAAGTAATCACATAGACCGACAGAGGTACTAACTGGATTAAAACACACGTGAAATATGTGAAATTACTGCTACAGAACCAAACATGCTACAAATATTCTTGATCACCTTTAATACTGAACAAAAGGTCTGTGATGCCCAAATAAACCCTGTGTGGCTGGACCAAAAATGAAGACACAATCATCCACAGACAGACACATAAACTTACTCCCTTTGGGCTAATAAACGGTGGATCATTTTGAAACAGCATCTAAATGCCCGTCTTGCTTTAATTACGTACACGTCTACAGCTCAGAGAGGATTAGCTGCTAACAGCAATTACCTTACACTGAAACAGCTGTTTTAAGTGTAGCATGGTATGTGTGTGATTCTGCAGGGGTGACGACCTCTCTGTACAGCCACCTGATTTCAGCAGCAAACACATTCAAGTAAAGACTTCTACAAGCTCATAATGTCACTGAGTTCTGCTCTTTTCATATATCAATTCTGCATTAGTTGTGCAACCATCTTACAAAGCAAATACAGCTGAAGTTGTTTTGCGATATGTCAGTTATGGGGAAATAAATAAAAGAAATCAAGAGACGGACAATTCTCCATCCTAAAGCTCAGTCAGATCAATGGGGAGCCTCTGCAAGCATCAGTTTTTTTTAGTTTTACCACTTATGCTCAGTTTGAATTTGGCTGGGTCCTAATTAACGTACTTTAACGCAGGAATATATATTGTTCTGAATTATTTGATAGTAGCTCTACAGTATGTTTATGGTTACTGTCCTGCTGTAAGGTCTACCAACACTTTACTTCAATTACATACATTTAGATGTTTCAAGGATTTCTCAAACAGGCATGAATGAGTCAAAACAAATCTGTGTTTGATGAAGAAATTACATTATGACATGACATAAAGCTCAAAAAAAGTAAATTTTGCATCATTCTGTTCTTTGTTCTATTAACTTATTGCCTATGAAGTTAAGGAAATATCTAGAAAAATGTATTTATAAAGCTTTTAAAAATAGGGTAAGGTTGGCATAACGCTAGTTTCCTCTCTCCTAACTGGTCTGATTTAGCTGTGTGTGCACATAAAACATTTAGTTTGTTGTCATCTTATTTTGTAAATTTCACTGCTTTTGAATGGCCAATGTTTTTTTTTACTTTGTTCGGTATCGCAATGAAACTCTAGGCCTTAATCCAACTGAGAACATAAGACAGGACATAAAACTGAAGTTCACAGAACCTCTATATCCAATCCGACTGAGATTAAAATATTTAGCAAAGAACTGGTAAAAATTCAATTGTCTACATGTGCTCATCCATTCAAGATAAACCCTAAAATGCTTCCAGCTACAATGCAATAAAAACACTGAAGCAAAAACTGTATTTATTTACCTGTATATGTGAGAACACTGGCCTCTCCGCTGTACACCACCTCCTCGTGTGACCGACACAGAGTTCTTCCCGACTCTGAGTTCTTGGTATTTGTGTGACTGTTTCTGTCAGATACTTTGTTAGGGTTTCCACCTCTGCTTGTCTGAGCTGGCAGGGCAGTAGAGAGGGTTTCCAGCGTGGTGCTGATGAATGGCGGTTGTGTCACGGACTGTGTGTCAGGCTGTGTGTGTGCAGTCAGGACCCAAGTGCAGGCAGTCAGAGATGGATCAAGGTCACAGGAGCCACAGTAAGATGTAGCAGCAGCAGCCACAGGACACACAACTCCATGCAAACACTGGGGCTGCAAAAAGGAGGAAAAAAGACGGCGCAATAAGAGAAGAGCTGCATAGCATCAGTAAAAATACAGAGCATCTTTCGAATTCAAATGCATACATTTTGGAGTTTAAGGCAGCTTTTTTCATGCAAATCAAGTGCATGACTTTTTGCATGTGTGTGTGCTTGACATGCACCTTAATGACATCATTAGGGCTAATGAGAGCTCCCACTCTTTGTCTGAGTGCGTGCATGTGTGTGTGTGTGCTTGCATGAACCATCTCATGCTGACTTAGGAACACACAAACACCACATGACCCGAGGTGATAAATGGTGGATGGCACATTCAACGACTCCTGGTGTGACAATAAGTACGAGTGGAAAGCTGAAAACTAATTCTGTCTGTCCACGTGTCCATTAGCTGACTGAGACGTAGGTATTTTCTTCACTTGCAGTCAGAGGGACAGTGTTTGTCGTTTTCCTCAGCAGAGCAATCAAATTACAAATAAAGCAGTTTGTCGTTGCAAAGCCTTGCAGAAGAGATGAGTGAAAAGTGACAATAAAACACCGAATCCGCTTTGAGAAGAGTTTCAACTCGAAACATACCGGTATCAGCAGCCCGGCTGTGGCTTGATCAGCACAAACGTGCCGTTGGGGGTCAAAACCAATCCCATTGCAGCATTTTTCGTCCAGATGTATGACCTTTGACCCACAACACTGCAGCTTCACTGTGGCATTTCCAGAGGGGTGAATTGTGGGATATCCATCGTCGTCCACACAGCAAAGTGAGGTTGAAGAGTTTATATACTCTTTTCCACAGCAGATGAAACCTAAAGACAAGAAATAAGCTTGGTGTCATTGGTGTACTACATCCTTACCTTAGCATGGCAGGTCATGTTTGTCCAGAGAAAAACAAATACACAGGGCATGGAACATATTTATGGTCTGGTCAAATGAGACCAAAACCAAACACTTTGGATTCCATTAAATACACAAAAAAAGACCTGAAATCCAGAAGCAATAGTGAAGTTTGGAGGTGGGAAAATCATGGTGTGGGGTTGGTTTTCAGCACACCATGCAGGCAGACTTCATATATCTCAGAAAAGAGTAGTGGACAAATATACATTTTAGACATCAAAAATCTACCAGGATGACGAAGATGAAACAAAAGCGAATGTTACAATGTGAAAATTATTCCAAACACTCAAAAACTAGTTTCAGAGAAAAATAACCAAAAGGCCAAGATGATTTTATTGATCCACTCATAACCAACAAAGGCTTTTGTATGGAACAAATTTCAGTAAGTGCGTTGTTCCGTTTTATTACTTTATAATCTGGACAGCTATGACTTAATTATGTGCTGGACTATAATAATAATAATAATAAAAAAACAAAAAGTCAAGTACAAACGTGAGAGAAAACACAATGAATTCAGGAATTACACACCTGTTGAAAAGATGAGTTTTCAAAAAGAGCGATATTAGCTCTCGGTGTGTCTGCCTCCATCATCTCCATCAGCAACAACCTCGTTAAATGACAACATTACGGTGTTGATCCTCTGCATTCCTTACTTACACTCTGCTCTCCATCTGATTTGCTCAGGAACAGTATTTAAGTTGAGCTGAATATTTTTTCTTATCATGCTTAAATACATCCACCTTTCCGATTCTCTCCTTGGAACCAAGCATATCTCGCTTTCTCTGGTATATTTGCGGCTCGGCAGCAATATTCAGGCACCGCTGTTGAAAACGTGTAAAGGAAGAGGAGGTGTGTTTGTCGGAGAGCTGCCATCTCTGACAGTGATAGGTGATGTCTGTCTGCCACTGCATCACCTTCAGCAGCAAGGTGACATTTAAAATACATGATATTCCTCTATTTGTGTATGTTTTGCCGTGGAATATCAAATTTCAAGAATGTGTTTTTTAAACATTGTCCAGATATTCACTTTTCAGATTCAACTCACTTGAGTTTTCCATCTTGCTGGAACTGCAGAAGAGGCTGAATATTTAAGGCAAAAATTACTGCTGAGAAACATTGTGGGGGTTTGGAAGAGAGTTTAAAGTTTTTATCATTTGAATTCTTTAAAACTACACACTGAAGCATCATTTTCAAAGAAATATCAATGTCACTGGCAAATTATTTAAATCTTTTTAAAACATTTACTTGACTTACATTCTTTGAAATTCAGCTGAAAGCAAAGCAAATTTATGGGAAATAAAAGCTGCATTAAAATGTTTTGTTTTTTATATGTACTTTGTACTAAACATTTAATTTTCTTAGGTTCCCAACTAACATAATTGATAGGAAATCTAAATAAACTAAAAATAAAAGTTGTGTAGTTCAGGTGGGATGTTTTCAGACATTTAGTCATTTGCATCGAATAACTAATAAAATAAAAATTATTAAAGCTATGTAAGGTAATTTAAATAAGAAATGGAACATGTGGCATAAGCTTGAAATTTCTAATCTAACAATATACTTACAGTTGAGTTCATTTGACTTAAATATATTTCATTCAAGAAATGGAGCAAGTAACAAAAACAATATATGGCACCCAAAACCAGCTAAAGCACATCCTGAACCTGATTTTGCTGCCTGGCAAAAACCTTCCTTTCACATAATCTGTAATTACACTGAAAGAAGATTTGACCTGCAGATAGATAAGATATGACTAACGCTATAATATTAAAATGGGCAACAGAAACCCAAATGTTACTGTCATAAATTATTTTGTGCAGTTGCGCCATGCTGAGCCCTGCTAGATGCCACCTGGGGGCCGGCGGCCCACCATGGCCATCCTTAAATCCACCTCTGCTTCCAGGCTTCGGTTGTTCATTCAATTAAGGTTATAATATACTGAGTTAGAGTCAGCAGCTCCCTACTGCGATCCTACATTAGAAATACAAATGAGGGTAGGAGGGTTAGACTAAAAATGTGCTGTGTGACGATGGCAAATAAAAGCGCTTGTTGTAAATTTGACTCGTCTGTCTTTACAGAACAATTTATGTGTTGCTTAGATGAAGAAAACAGTGATATGCAAAAAAGTCATTAAAGACTATTTAACGAGTAAATATATCCTTCCTGGTGGCATCATCTACCCCCTGCTGTGTTGGCTATTTTATTTAATAATGGGCATTAAGCTCTAAGTCATAGCTCTATATCATGGCCCTGTAATGGGGCTGCAGCTAGTTATAAAGTGATAAATAACTTATTGTTTCACGCTCTAATCAGCATTCACACTTCACGCACATTAAATGTTGTTCATTTAAGCAATCATTCCACTTAAAGGCCAAAAGTTGAGAATGGCACATATTTTATTTTGCGCTGTTGCACAGCATTATATGCTCAACACATCCATCACAGGTTCCATATGACAGGGAAACGCATGTGTGTGTGATTGTGTGACATAAAGGCAGCCTGACGGCTACTAACTCACTTAGCAGCGGCAGATGTTGCGGAGCGGAGCAGAACCGGGTCTTGGTGGCCAATTCCCTCTGCGCCTTACTTCAGCTTCAATGACGCGCAAATAAACAGCTCAACACTTTTCTAAAATAGCTTTCCTTTACTCATCCCTGGTCCACCTGCCAGTCTTACCTCTACTCCTCTGTTTAAGCATAAAGCATAAAACAACCTACGTGTTTTAGTCCAAGCTGCACCAAGCCAGTGGTTTTTATCTGTAGCCTCTGGTGGGCCAGACCTGGGCCCCGGCTCTTAATGGTGATCATTTTTAAGACTTAAAGTTTCTGCATTCCTCTCCATCCTCAGTCATTTTTGCTGTCCTTCCTTCTGACACAATCTGGTCTCAATCACCACTTTTTTTCTTTGTTATATAATTAGTTTCTTTTAAAACTTAGTGCAGCTAGCAGCACCCTGGATAACTTTCTTGCAGATAAGAGCCCTCACTTCTTCTATTGCAACTTTTTCTCTTGGCAACGTCTTGAGGATTTTCTCTTGTCACAAACTTTGTTTCCACATTTACTTTTTTTTCCGGCTCTCTGCAACTTTACAGTTCGGTCTGATGTTTGTTTACAATACTGCAGCTTTCGTTATTACTGCATTATCATCCATTCAGCAGAAATCCAATCCCTGTCTTTGTAAGCGTTATCTGACATGCCTGAACATTTGTGTTAACATTCTGCAACACGCACACACTCACACACAGATTTCCCCCCCCCACCTCTCCATAAGCTGTGTTTTTCCAGTGATTGTCTATGCATAGACAACATTTTATTACACACCTCTTGTTTTCTCTTTTGCATCACTGAAAGCTTCAGCCCTAATCTTCAGATTTACGCAGGATTTGCATACATTCGTTAATAGCGTCGGGAGCGCAGCGTCAACACAAGGTGCTTAGACAATGTGAATTATTATTAGGGTTTCAGTCATTCCACTTAATGATAAGTCAATATTTAGACCCGCCAACGAACTAAAGATAAAAATGTGTGTTGTGGATTAGTAAATCCGAGCTCTCTAGGAGACCAAAGCCCCTCCACAACTTTAAACAAACCAAACACTTTTAAATACCTGAATATATTACAAGGGGTGTGGAACCAAGTGCACAGCAAGTTCATGCATTCAGAGCATTTCATTAAGCTTTGCAGATCCTCTGCTGTTTTACAAATGTACATCGTTTGTAGACGTCAACAAGAAAACACACCAAAAGGTGTTGTTCTCAGTAACACTTTTCACTTAAAAATTCATTTTATTTCTACTCTCCCATACACATGCATGCATGCTGCCCGGAAAATGTGTCTGTGTGCACATGCTTGCACTTTGTGCTCCTCAGAGGCCTGACTACATGTCATGTCAAGAGATAAAATCAGAGAGGATTGACTTTCTCACACAGTGCACAGAGATCCCTTGTGAACACACACATATGGACGAGGAGGCAGCAATCACACTTGCATAATAAAAGAAGATGTACATGCTTTTTCCCAGAAGGCCAGTTGTCCTATTGTCTTTGAGAGTTTTTTTTGTAAACATTTTTTTTACAGCAACATTACCAGCTGGACTTGTTCATGAAAATGTGTGCACAGCAATTCATTGTGATTCTAAAATGTACACAGTTTTTCCCTTTTAATGTGAAATTTACTTGGTACATCAACTGAAAAACATCTGTTAAGATGAAGTAAAAAACCAACAAATATGCAAGTAATTAATCACATAGTTTACGCAAACCTATAAACAAAAACTTTGCTTCATTGTTACATCCCCTTTCCTTGTGCTTCTTGTGCAAAGAACTAAAAGGATCTCACTGTACAAAGGTATCAGTAAAGAGAAAAGTGCACAACATTGCACAACATTATTTATGTACTATGGATAACAGAAATGTTCCAGTGAGGCCATTAAAAGGTCACCAGAAAGCTGCAGAGATGTCCAAGCAGCCTATTTACAAGGACTTAAAATTAGGCATTGGAGTAAAAATTACTTCATAAATTTTAGTTTATTTTGACTTATAAGAAGCACATAAATTATAAGAAATGTTCATTCTTTCAAACAATTAGTAATTAATGTCTTACTGTTGGACTCCACAAGTTATCTAGTTCTCATTTGTAGTGTGGAAGTTAGATTTAACATTACTTTCATTAAGCTGTTAATTTTTTTTTTTTTTTTTACTTTCTGGAGTTTTAGTTAAGCAGGTTCCCAGATAATAAATTAGATTCTTGATTTAATTGGTGATCAGGTCCCAATTTATTTTCAGCAAGGCAGTAATTTACCTGAGGTAGTACAACTTTTACAAATGTTCAAGGACTGAAGTGGTGTAAAAGAACTTTAACCAAGTTTAGAGATTGTTGTTGCTGTGTAGGTAAAGCTCTGTTTTTTTAAGATTATAAATAAATATATCCTCACATTATCCTGGCATTTAGCAAGTAGAAATAATTTTAGTGATTGTAGATGATCTAAAACAAGAAAAGCTTCAGACAAAAGAAACGTGTGTATCTTTTTATTCCGTGTATGTACACTTTTGGTCTTAACTGTATGATTCGTATTTTGGAGAAACTTTTATGTGACACAAAAAATGACAAAGTTTTATGTTAAAAACCATGTTGTTTAGAATCATTTACAAATAAACGAAACTTTCTGCTGTAAAGACAGCAGAAATGAAAAATAAAAATATTGACATTGTGGTGATAAATTTACGTTAAGTTAATTGCAATAAGCAGCAGCAATAAGAATACAACAAATGCAAGTACAACTTAATCTGACTGTAGCGTCTGACAGCCTGTGCTTTCACTCTTGCCAGTCATTAAAGTAAACCTAATAGAAAAGTCATCATCATAAATACATTAACAAAGAGAGAAATGTCTTCCCGAGTTATGGGAGCACTTTGTCTTATAAAGCAGCCAGACGCTGCTGTTTGGGATGCACTGGTGTTGGCCACTTTCTAACCCATCAATGCTGAGAGGCTTTTGGCAATAACAGACATTCACACAGATATTTCCACACTAGGAAACTGAGGAAAACCTAGAGAAAAAGGAAGCAAAGAACCAGTGACGATCCGTCTAAACTGCAGATACATTTCAGACGCGTATGAACACAGAGACTTGCTTAAAAAGTGTTGAATGGAGGAAGTTTAAATAAGAAGTGCACTTGCATACAAGCAAATGCTTCCCTCTCACTACGCAGCCAGCCTCTGAGCGAGCTAGCTTAACTACTGGGATAATTTCCCTCCAGCAAATGGTCACTGTGCCCTTGAAAAACATATTTGATTATTACTTTTTCTCCCCCTCCTCTTTTTTTCTTTTAGCATCATCACAGCCATTTTCATCACGCGCTCTGATGATGGCACGGCAAGGCGCGTTAAGATAACACCCCGGCACCGCCAGGCTTTTAACACTTAAACGGTGAAAAGGGATATTTAGATTTGTCCTTGAACGTTTGGATAGGGCCTGCTGGGCTGGGACAGAGGGAGGGAGCAAGTAGGAGAAGGAGTTAAAGAAATGCTCACAATTTTAAGATTTACTCACTTTTAGGGGGAAAAAAAAGTGAGGTGGGGTGAGCATTTATGGTAGCACCCACAGTGAGAAATGGGGCTGGTGAGGTTGAAGGGCAGACCGAAGAGTTGAAACCTGGACGCTAGAAAGAAAACGTGTAAAGGGGAAATGATTAGTGAAGCGCACAGTGAAGTGGGAAAGAGTTGGGACACCATGGGAGGCCAAAGGCTTCCCACAAGTTCCTTTAAACACCATCTAATCTCTCTAAAGTCTTAGTTGCACATTTATATACTAACTAAGACTCCAAAGAAAAAAGAATTAAATAAGATTATAAGTTGGTACTGACCCTGCAGCATAGCAGAAAGTACTGCGGGAAAAATTGGATTCTTTGAAAACAAACAGAGTTTAATATACTTGAAAGTGAAACTGAATGCTGTTTGAACAAACAAGGAGATTTGAAAGGAAGAGATTTAGCACAGACCTTGTGTGATTGTGTAACAACTGGAGAGACGGAGAGAAGGATTAGAGCTCATCTCAATAACACACCAGAAACAAAAGAAGTGTGAAACAGCAAAGTTAGGTTAGTGTCACTCATCAGTTTCATCAATCAGCCACAACATTATGACAACTTACAGGTAGGAGAAGCAGTGATTCTAGCCTTGTCTTGTTGTAGTCATGAACAGAGTACTTTTTGTTGTAGGCTGATTATATTTTATTAAGTGCAACTAAAATATTCACAAAATCAAATAAAAAGTAGAGTAGTTTTTTTCCATATATTTTTAATAGAGTGTGGTGAACAAGCAACAGAGAAATCCACAGACTTGAGAGGAATTTGAAGGAAAGCCCATTCCAAAATTTGGGGGAGACTCAAGAACTTCCAACTAGTTCTTTAGTTGGTACTTCCAGAACTATCAGACAACCAATACATGGGCTACAGCTGTGATGGGCCAGCTGTTAAGCTACTAATGGCCTGGAGAATTTCAGAATTTCTCATCAGGGCTACTGAGAAAAAGGGAGGATGTTTGGTGGTTCAAAGGCTTCTTTTCCAATAAAAGAATATTTTGCATTCCTGTCTGGAGGACGAATGGAGTGGCGAAGCATCCAGGTTCAATGAGATCCAGTGTGAAGTTTCCAGAAAGAGTGATTTGCCAAGCAATGTCCTTTGATGGTATTGATGTGTTTTATCAAGTCCAAAGTTAGTGCAAATGGGTATTTTACAGACTGGTTATACATGTAGGGCCATTTTCAAGGTTATTTTAAAAGCAAAAAAAATCAACTCCTCTCAAACGGGACCAAACTGAAAAGATATCAGGTGAAACTCAATACCAGAAATCTCAAATGTCAAAGTTAGATGTAAAACAATTTAAGATAAAGACGAAACTTAATAAAACAGAGTTTAGATTTGCTACCTTGGAAGTGTGACGGTTTCCACATCCATGTTTCCCTACAAGTGTGTGTGTTTATGTTTAACTGTGGTTTTGTGTTGATATGAATACTGGCGTGTTTGTGTTCATGTGCACATGTGCGCACAAGCCGGTATGCGTATCTGTTGCCAGACAGCTGTCTCCTGGCATTGCTGTTCCCCTGCAGTGTGTGTGTATGGTTGTTGACAGTGTGGACGGTAATGTGTGATAGATCGCACTTCAGGGACCCCATAATCACATCAGCCTAACCTAGTCTATCAGCTGGGCACAATGGGATACCCTTCACTCCTCCTTTAATCTGCTCCATCTACCTTTTCACAATTATTCTGTTCTTTCCAGCTCTCACCCCTACTGACTTTAACCCTCCTGTATCCTGGTATTTTAAATATTTACTAGTTAGCGCTAGTTCTCTCCAGTGTTTTCTTGAATCTTCTGTGTCTTGTTCCTTGCAATTCAATTAGTATTCTTTTGCACAATGTAAATATTGCAGTGGATTCTGTTTGTGCAGGTTTTTCTCTTCAACTTTACACCAACTCAGCTTTATAAATCTTACTTTATCATAAAAGTAAAACAAATTATCTTCAGATGAAATGGACAGAGTAATGAGTGCAGCTGATGCCAAGGTTAAATAAACTATCCTGCTGTAGCATGGCTGCATGCATGATGTGTGTGTGACTCTTTGGAAACCGATGAGTTGGGTTGAAGTTGCATAGCTAGCCGCAGCGCTCCCCGACTGTGCATAGCACCCGGCAAATGGCCCTTAGCCTTGCTAGTACTCCTAGCTCTACGATCCATCATACCATATGCTCTCAATAGGGAAGCTAACGCTAATGACTGATGAGTGAATGAGAAGGAGGGAGGGTGACAAGAAAGAAGATAACATGGAAGAAGAAAGAAAGCGTAAGAGACCAAGCAAAGAACAGACTGATTCATTAGACAAAACCAAAGGTGACATCAAAGATAAAAATGAGATGGAAAAATAAATAAAAGAGGAAGGTGAAAAGGTTGAGATGGAGGGGAGCATATGCACTCCTTGGGAGGCCTTTCAAGTGAAGGATGACCATAGAGACTCCTCAGTTACAAGAAAGAAAAGAGGATGTGGTTCAGGAGAAGAAAAGAACAAAAAACAACATTATCAATCAACCCAAGAGGTCAAAGGATTGTCTAGAAAAAAGACAAAACTGGAGGATTTTCCAGCACAGTGTTTGATCTACAGTCTATCAAGAGACTAAACAGGGAAATCTAGTAACTCTTGAAGAGTTTGTCTAATCATGCATTTATTTTGTGATAAGTAAATTGATGAAGCAGAGATCTTGTGTGTGCCTGTAATTGTGTGTGTGAAGCGTGAAGTATGGTTGATAGGCTAATGGAATACTATAAGCCTGCCCATATGGGGCCATTGTTTATAGGTGATGAATAGAGTCCACGTGTCTTTATCTGGCATTCAACACAAGGCAAACCCTGCCGAGGGCACCCTGTTGACTTCGAGTGTGTGTGTGTGCGTCTGAGTTTAATATGTGTATGTGTGTGACAATGAGTGTGTGTGAGACAAAGAATGAGTGTGTATTTCTCCCGCTGTGTGCTTGGCAGTGCCCTCAATGGTGCCATCCTGAGCGCGTTTCATCATCATCTGCCATGACAAAGATGTCTAATGACACACACGTACGTTGACACCGACACATAGACACACGCACAGTCCCATCTGTGCTGTGGTATCTGGGTGCTTTGGGACACTGCGGGAGAGGAGGACAGGGAAACGACCCCGCGTTCCTGCACCATGTGTCTACCTCTCCCCCCATTCTTATCCTCTCTTCTATCGTTTGTCATCTTCTTCCTAATTCTCTCATCCACTCACTCTCATAAACAGAAAGATACCACCAGGAATTTGACCCTGACGAAACCTCTTCTTTATGCATCAGAGTAACTAGTTTTCTAAACAAAAGAGTCCTTTGAGCACAACACTTAAGAGTGAAGCACTTTACTAGCAAATGCTTTTGGGGAAAAGTCTCAGTAGTTGCATATTCCCATTTTGCAACTTTTGCTGCTTCCACATGATTACATGTGTGGTTCTCTCCGCCACGCACCTGGTTTATATGCATGTACAGCATCATCACAGCAGACCAAGACATCATCTACGATTTTGCCTCCACAGCACTGGACCCCGTAGCCGTCATGCAGTCTCCCACTGCAGCAAAGCTGGCCGCCTGTCATGGAATAAGGAACCCCCCCACAGCAGCTGTCACCGGGCCCCACAGAGACCCGGCCCTGCAAGTGGTCAGGACAGCAGTATTCATCTAGAAAGACAAGGACAGATGAAGGAAAGACTTGAGCAGCAATGAGAAGACTAGACTCAAACCAAGTGGGAGATAATGAATCAGATGTTGGTGCAAACAAAGAAAGTTGGAGAACATACTGGTTTTTACAGGAACATAGTATCTTCCACAGCACTGATGATTAGGCTGAGGTGGGACAAGTTTGCCATTGCAGCAAACCGGGTGGGAGGAATCATCCCAGCCAACATACAGCTCATCACAGCAATGGTGATGTGGCTTTCTTGTGTGCAGAAATCCATTGCAGCATATCTGCTTAACACACAAGTGCATATACAGGGGGGAAAAGTTTATTTTTGAAGATCAATATAGAAAAATCTACACCTTCAAAGCGTTTATTAATTAATCATATTAGCATATGGAAATATAATACTGTCTGTGGCTCTGTATTAAAGAAATACACAGCATCACAAAGAAAAAACCTTAGACCTGTTTTACGCCTGTGTTTATTTACATTTTAATTATCTTTTTACTGTGTTCAGCATTACACATGTGACTGTGAAATGTGCTTTACAGTGTATTTGAAATAATAGCTTAAATTTAACAGTAGAAGAAAAACCATACCTGTGTTTCAAGATGAAAGCAGGAAGTCCCACACACGCTGTGACCCGCAGGACACTGCAGATAGGAACATTTAAACCTTAAACCACCGCCACTGTCAGAGGACGGCGTTACCCCTGCTGACCTATCGGTGCATGATCTAAGGGTCCGTCTTAAAACCTCGTAGCCCAGCATGATCCCACTGGGTCTCCCCGGATGGGCCCAATCTAATCTCACCACTCTGTCAGAGGAGAGGTGGAGGGAAGCAAAAACAAAGTGAAAGTGATAGGCAGGAGTAAGTGTCTCCTTCACACTCCATTTTCACAAATGTACACATGCAGTCTCACACACACACACACACACACACACACACACACACACACACACACACACACACACACACACACACACACACACACGCTTTCAAGCACAAATGCATTCATGCATGGTTAATGTCTGACAAAGTTGAGCTACAGTACCAAGGTGTGTGTATCTTTATACACTTTACAGTATTGATTTTCTTCCTTTTTTAACGCTGACATGTTATCAGGGAAAATGATCTGTGTTCTGACACACAGTTACAACCTGCAGAGTGTCCTGGGCATCCTGAAACCCTAGACTAAAAAAATCAACATGAAAAAATGGCTTGCAATAATTTTCAGTTTTTCACTTGATGCAAAGCATTATACATGACATTTATATAATACTAATGTCAAATTCAGCTCTTGCTAGTTTTGTTAATTTCATGTATTTTTTCTTCTAAAATAAAATAAATAAATAAAAAACATGCTGATATGCATAAAAAAATGTCCTGTGATTTTATAATGAATGTTTGTTGAAAACTAAAGTCAATTCCGCATCAGGATATGTTCAAAATGTGTTGATTTGAAGGAAAACAGGAGTTAAAAAAACAGGGAAATTTAGCTCAATTGCTCCAAAAGATATTAAGAATGAATCCAAGCATTTTGTTGGCTATTTAAAAGACAATACAAATCAGCTAAGAATAAAAGTAGATAATAAATGGATTTGTAGCAAAACTTTGAATGTGTTTACATCCTGGAAAAGACAAACTTGCAGTGAATATTTGCATCAAATTAACAGATTGAAACACTTTTTAGTGTGAAATTTCTCAAAACCAAAGTTAAATAATCCTGATCAATAGATAACAATGATTAAATATGTCCAAGTAAATGTTCCTTTGCACACTGTGCTGCACAACAGCACATACATTTTTACTTTGAATGCCAAATTAAATATATTCCATTGTAAAATAACAGCCATAAAGTATTTTGCACTATTGGGCCAACAAATAAAACAAAACACTCTTTACACCAACACTTTTATCATTATGTCCATCAAATTGTGCTCACTAAGTATTAATTACAGTTTTCACCCAATAACCAAAAATAATTAAGGTGAATTGCTGTCGTAAACTAAAGTAGCGCTCAGGTTTAAGAGTGAAAGAGCAACCATACTCATAGTGCACACCTGTATTACCTGGGACTGATCACCTGTGCGTGTGGCCTGGGCAGATCAGCTGGCAGGTCTTCTACTGTGGTTGTTCTGGTAATACTACTGCGAGTACATGCATACACTGTGCACACCTCCACCTGAAATGCACATTATATTAGATGACATAAAAATTATACTGCTGAAATTTTCTACTTTATATTGCATTTGATTGAATACTTGTATATTGTAGACTGTAAAAGGCAGCAGGTCCCCCAGAAGGTATGAACCGGAGCTGTTGTCTACACTGCCATGAAGGCGACCGTTAACGTAGATGCCGTAACCAGTAACTGCCCCGTTGGGTCGATGAGGAGGGAACCAGAGGACACGTGCGGTGCTGCTGTTTACTGGAACCACTTCAGGGGCAGACATCCCTTCTGGTTCTGAGAGAGGCATAAGAGAGACACATAAAAAAGTAATTCAATGAAAAAAAAATAACATGAAATAAAATAAAAGGTGACTATCCCAAAAATGATCAGGTAGAATCTGTAGGATCAATAAATCCAACAGTTCTGGTCTGAGCCAGAAAGATGCACCAGTAAAAGAAGGAGGATTCATCGATTCTACAGGACCTAGTAAAAGTATTAATACCCATTTAACTTTTCTTTGTTACAGTACATCCATAAGCTATCACTCCTGAACATAAATTAGACTTAATTTTAGTTTTTCTGGTTATTCCGAGTTTTGGATGCAACATTTTCTTTGTTTTTTAAAATAATTATTATAGTAATAGAGGTTCGTTTACATTAACTTCTTAATAAATTGTTGCCACTTCTTTCTTAAATTTTTTTAACTCTTCTTTCAGTTTCTTTTTAAAGTCTGTTTGGCTGTGAACACAACCGTTTGGCTTCAGTCACATGAAGTAAGTTTAGATTTAGCTATAATTGTTTTGTTTTTTTCTCTTGGGGATTCCTGGGATTTTTGGAATAGTCACCTTTTATTTTGTCTCATGTTATTTTATTGGGATTGGGATATCACACATCCCAATGTGTTTCTTTCACACAGATAGAAAAGCACAATGGAACAAAGTTGTGAGTGAAAACATTGAGGAAAAATCTTAAAAGTGAGGCATGCACTAGATTTCTGCCCTATTTGCCCTGATACCTCAAAATAAAATCAAGTGCAACCAACTGTCTCCAAAGTTGTGTAAGTTAAACTAAGTACAAAACAGTCTTGAACATCTTGCAAGGCATTGTTCAAGGAGTATGGCACAACAAACCTACCAAAACATGACAGTCAGATAAAGCAAAAAGCCACGGTCCATATCTAGATGGATCTGTAGAGAGTTGAGACTTCGGAGGGAGAATTTTTTGAAAATATGATTATTAGTTGTGCACTTCCCAAAACAGGGCAAGGAATGGGGAGACATTAAACATATAAAAGAATGTGGCTTATTCAGATGAGACCAAAAATCAACTCTCTTGCCTATGTGCAGAATTCTGTTTGTGGCAGGAAACTAACAGTGCGCAGTGCTTATCACACTGAACACACCATGCCATTGGGCACCCATGGTGGTGGCTGCATCATGGTGTTGACTGATTTTATTATATTATATTTTACCACCAAGAGGAAAGCAGGTCAGAGCAGATGGGAAGATGGATGGAGCTAACTGCAGAAAAACATGAAAGCTCGTCAGAAGTAGGAAGAGGCTTTCGACTGGAGCTGAAGTTAATATCACATTGGGACAACGGTCCAGATAGCACAGCTGGGGGTAAAATGGGCAAGTCAGATTCATTAAGTCAGATCGGTCCAGTACAAGTCCAGATCTGAATCCGATAGTGAAGCTGAGGCAAGACCTCAAAAGTTGACAAAAACTATAGTTTCTACATTTGTAAAAGTGGAAGAGATAAAAAAGACCATCCAGTTAAAGGTGGTTAAACAAAGTATTTACTCATAGAAGCTGAATAGAAGTGAATAACATTAATTTTTCTTTGTAAGATATTTTGATAAACTTTCATCAGTTTTCTTTCAATTCCATCCTACTTAGTATTAGACTGCCCCATAATAGCCAAATGCAAGTGGTATTAATATTTTTTGCGAGGAGCTGCGCTTTATACTTCACCATTCAGTGGCTCTAGAGAATGAATAACATTTTACTCTGAGGTGGAAAGAAGCTATTTTATGTGAAATGATCTTCAGAAATGAAGCTGTAAGGAAAAACAAAACAGAGAGAGAAGCTCAAATAAATGAGGTAAATGATCTGTGAGGACGGTTGGTCTGAAGAGAGTAATCGTACAGACTTCTTGTATTATTCTTAGTGAAAATGTAGTTGGCTATGAGAAGTTAACTCAATTCATTTCCTGCCACAAATTTCATTTACTGCAGAAAGGCATTATCTGATCGCTGAGCTTCCTTCTCTACACACATGTATTTTTCTTGCCAATTAGCTCTGATGTTAGCATTACCCTATAGATTGCAGGCTACGTTAGGATGGTTGGTAGGGTTGGGCTACATTAGTTAAAATATATTAGGTCTCTTAGGTGTATGTGTATGTGCGTGTGTGTGTGTGTGTGTGTGTGTGCGCACACTCGTAGTTGTAAAATAATGAAATTACCTCAGTAGCCCTCTCAGTTAAACGAGCCATGCTTTGCCTTTAGCACCTAATGATTTTCTAATGTTTTTAATGCACTTTTTATTATACGGCTCAGATTAGAGAGAAAGAAGGAGGCCTGTGACATATGATACACCAAGACAGGAAAGGAACCGTGAGGCTGGGCTGCAGAGAGAAAGAGATGTCTGTCCAGACTCACTGAGAGGGAAGCGAAGACATAAATATAACAGTGCAGAAAGTGGCTCAGGATTTATGGTCATATGGAGGCAAACTGGAGCAGAGTGGGATAAGCAATTAAGAGAAATGGAAAGTACTCATAACAGTTTTAATACATTTTGCAAGCAAGCTTTTTTGGAAAATATCAATACATCCAATAATTTATATATTTGACTGATATTCAACTCAATATTATTTGTCAAACGTCTTGATTTTACATCTGAAATAAGTCATTTTATAAACTTTATAAACAAAATCATACATTTAAAACTGCTAAATGGCTCAATTTGAGCGTAAACAATTTTTTATGAAGACTGTAGAGTAAATCAGAATATTTTTTTTCATTATGAAAGAACGTCTGTGTAGTTGAAAAAGACATTTTCATCCAGTTTGCAATGTAGAATACGGCTTGCTTGTTCAGATGGCACTAGTGCAGGTTGTGTGTGTTTGTCCATGGTGCCAACAAGCAATTTGCAGCACCTCGAATCAGCCTCACACACACTTTGTATTGATTTCATGCCTCACTACATGATGTGTTTAACATCCCCTGTGAAGCACAATGCAGCAGAGAAATGCATGTTAACCCGAACACCTCTCATGGATGTAATGATTCATTATTCTATGTACACAAATAAAATGTTGTGATTACACCAGCACCAGTGGATATTAATCATTTTAAAACAGATGATTGTTGAAGTTTTTAAATCAGGCGATATTTCTTCATGCTCTTATTTTTTCCTACCTCCATCAGCAGTGGTGACGTAAACCACTGATTTAGTTGTATTGTGTGCTCCATTGAACACCTGCAGTGATACCAGGTATGTGGTGCTGGGCCAAAGGTCTCCTATTACAGTCGACGTGACATCAGGACCGTAAGCCATCACTGGACCAGTCTCGGAAGATGTTACTGTGAGAAAAAATGATTCCACCTCTCCCTGCAGGTCTTGCAGAGCTGAAAAACACAAGATAATATTACAGGTGAGGGATCAGCTAAAGGTTCCCTCTCACTATCTATAATTTTATTATAACATTTTACTGTGAAAGTGTTTGTATCAAAATGTTTAATATATTCTTTAGGTAGATAAGAACAGAGTTAAATGAAGGAGATCAAAATTTTAGTTCAACAATTCACATGCAAGTTTCAAATGCATCTTATGTTCTATGAGAATTTGCTAATTTAAGCTTCATATTCAAACTGGGATTAAATCCAAACTTTTACTGTATATGTTTTTGACCTTCATTTGACTGGAAGAGACAACAAAAACTGGGTCGCCACAACAGATGTAAAACCAAATAATGATGCCGACAATAATAATTCATCAGTATGAATTATTTTCAGGCATAACCTTTATGAATTAATATTTTTTTGTTGTTGTTTCCTAAACTTTTCACACACAAAAAAAGTGTGGAGCAGCACCTAACTCCAATCTTCAGAAGTTGTGTTTGTGTCTGTCGCATATCTAACATTCACAACACTTTGAATTTTTGAGCCTTCTATCTTTAAATGCACCAATAATAAATACCATATTTAACTTATTTTTGTCATGCTGGAGTTCACAGAACGCCTGAAGACTGTTTTACATTTTACCACATCTAGGTTTTGACATCTATTAAAGCTTCCCATAAACAGAAAAACTGGCTCAAAATAAACCCCAAAAGATTCCTTGGGATTTTTGGAGATATGGTAGTTGTTCATATTAACCCTCCGAAAATGTCAATGATTAATTAAAAAAGCGATTAGTGGCAGTCCCAAACAAATGTCAATAGCAAAAATGTGGAATCCCTCAATTTACAGCCAAATTGTTTACCATTTGCTGGCAACAAGTAGCAATTCAGCAACAAATCATGGAGTATGTTTCATTGAGTTGACAAAGAAATTCAAGATGAGTCAGTAAAAGTCTCTTTCGTATTAATTGATATCTGTGTCATTACTATTGTCAATAGTTTTGTGTTACTGCTTAAACTCTATAAGTCTTACATAGTTCGTATATCTGGTGAAGTTTTGGAAAAACTAAAGACAAACTTACTAATTAATCTGTTTTTGTTTGATCATTTAAGATGTGTTGATGGGCTGAACCGTAAAGACGTGTGTTTGGGGAAGTGTGTTATGAACAGAGAGGTAATCTTACAGGGCTTATTCCAGTTGACTTGTACAGCTGTGTGATTGATAACATGAGCAGACAAAGTAGGAGGCTTGAGTGGAACCCCTGCCATGGTCACTGCAGTAACAATATTTCCTGAAGAGTAGCCCACGTCATTATAAACCACAAGCTGGTACTGGTAACGGGTGAATCTGTGAAGAGACAAAATGATTCTTTTGATTAATGACCCAACTGTCACAATACGTTTGTCTTCAAGTGAAGTCAGTCTTTCAGTTTGAATTCAGTTCAACTCAGTCAATTGATAGGAGGCTGATTCACAACAAATGTCGTCTCATGGCTTTTTACAGAAAAAAAAATCTGCATTAAGTGATTGACTTTGCAGCAGAACTCTCCCTTTCCTCCAGAAAAACAAAACAAAACATGAGGCGACGACCAGTTTAGTGAACTGAGTAATTAGCTTTGCAGCAATACCTCATTATGAGCCTGCATGTGGCAACAGTAGAAATGAAAACGCCCCTTTAGCAGGAATAAACCTCCAGCAGAATCTGGCTCACTTCAAGCCAGGTTCTGGAAAAAATACAAAAATTGTTCAAGTTCTCACCGTTTCTAAAGCTTTGTTCATGTATTAACTGCTTTGTTTCTAAAAGCAACTGGTTGAACTGGATTATAACTAGGGGTTAAAGAGAAGTGAAAATAGATTAAGAGAAACATATTTAATTTTCATGTCAATTTAGTGGCAATTTTTCTCACCTTTAATTGAATAATGAAAACTTAAGTGGGATTTTATTTTTAAAAAAATCCTTTTTTCCCCTGCTCCTGGATGAGCAGAAACATCTGCAAGTTGGTCGGGTGATTTTGAAAAAGCTACCTAAGATGCATAGAAGACCCAGAGAAGTTCAACAAGGATAAAAGAAAAGAAAAAAACTGCAACCAAGTGGCGGACTGAGATTAAGGGACACTGTGTGAAACAAAAACAATTTAATTCTTTGGGATATTTGCTTAATGTATCTTTGAGCGGTATTAAAAGATCGGCATCAGCAGTCACTCTCCGATCGGCTCTGCACACACTGTTTGTTGCAGCGCTGCCATTTGCTCTAGAGCTCATTCCAGTAATCTCACCTGCTTAGGCCTTTATCTTCATAGAACAATTTGGTGCCGGAGTAAACACGGAACCAGCGATGGAGATCTTCGGAGGGGGGCGGGGAAGTGGCTGCTAATGTGGGGACCATGGCGACGGCCAGGGGCTGGTGGGTTTTACGTCTGAGCAACTTGTATCTGAGGGGGAAGATTTGAATAAAAGAAAAACAAACACACAGTTTGATGTTAAGGAATCCATCAACACACAAAGACTGTAGCCAGTGCGCCGTTCAGACATGCACACACTCAAACTTCCACACTGAATTTTAGCTGACTCTTATCGCTCATTTCCTCCTCTTGTGTTGTTTTTCATCATCTCCATTCATTGCCTCTGCTGTATCTCATCCCTCCCAACGCCTCTCCAGTGCTGTTTTTCTGTGGGTTTTGTGTTTTCCTCTCCCTACAGTGATGCTAATTTCTGCTGTAATCAGAAGAGAAGGGCTTAACGCCGCCTTTTAACCAACCCACTTAGACAAACATACAGAGCTGAGCAGCGCAGAACAGAGAGAGCGAGCGAGCCTCATGCATTTTAATCACCTGCTAAGAAAATGGACCTTTATTTTAGGCCTAATCGCAGGCAGAGTCGAACAGGACGTGAACAAAATGGAGCCGAATGTGCATTAGTGCTGTGCAAACACCGATTATGAATGAGCAACACTTAGCTCATTAGTAGGGTACTTTTGTTAGCAACTTGTTAATGTGTTTATTCCTTTTTGCGTGGAGTTTTTCAGCAGCAACTGAACATCTCCAGAACGTGCCTTTCAAAATCCACATCATGATATCAGTCTCGTCTGTCTGATGAATAAATTGAATTATTACAGGCATAAATTTTACCTGATATTTGGTCCGTTGGGCCGACTTGGTGGTTGCCAGGAAATTGCCAGAAAGGATTCACTGACTGGCACGACTGAAAGCGGTGCCAGGTCTTCAGGTGTCATAGGTAATGTGGTGGCAGGAGTTGGAAGACTTTCTGTGCATCCACCAACATACCCTCCACCATTTGAACATGCCAGCACAGAGATGCTGTAATTTGTGTACGGCACAAGGTCTGTTATGGTGACATTGAACTCCAAGGGATTGCTGGCGTTATGAAATACTCGGGGTTCTGGGAGACGGATTTCATATCCATGAATCTCTCCATTAGGAATCAAAGGAGGCGACCATGTGACCTGAAACAAACAAACATTTTGAAATGACAGCTTTTGTTAAAAATATTGCATGCCAATCCATTGGCAAGAAAAAAAGGTCATTATCTTTTCTGCAATGCCTTGAAAACTTACAATGGAAAACTTTTAGATATCATCTCAGAACAACAAACGTACCGTATCTTCCGTACTATAAGGCGCACCTAAAAACCTTCAATTTCCTCAAAAGCCGACAGCGCGCCTTATAATCCGGTGCACCTTATGTATGGACCAATATTGAGCCACGACAGGCCCAGCAACTACTGTAAGCAGCCGCCGACCTCATTTTCGCCCGTAGAATAAGAAGAGCGCAGTGCATGCTGGGATAGTTGTCAGAACCCTGGTTTGTAATCTATTAATAAAGTTTGACTGACCTATCTACCTACCAACCGTCTAGAATCAGGTCGTCTTGCAGGTCATGTAGCACCACGTTCTCCATGAACATGCTGTGCGCGAACAGAGAAAGGTGACCACCATCCAGCCCAGTGGCGGAAGGCTCTCCTCGCCAACCGGAGTCGGACTGTTTTGTTGACATTCCCTTTTAGTGCAGCTCCCTCTAGTGGATGCACAACATAAATCCAGCCTCTACTGTAGCGTATATTCTATGTGCCTTATAATGTGGTGCGCCTTTTATATGAAAAAAGTTTTAAAATAGGCCATACATTGAAGGTGCGCCTATAGTGCAGAAAATACGGTTTATCTATTTTGTTGGGACTATAGCAGACATAAAATGTCACATAATTGTTAATTGAAAAAAAGGGAAATTATTATTAAAAAAGGATAAAATTCAGCAAATTGTGATGCTAATTTATATTCAGCACCAGTGACTCAATACTTTCTTGATGTTTTTGAGTCTGTTTTAGTTTTGCCCATTCATCATTAAATTTTCTGAATTTTTTAGTTTAATTTTGGTCTAATCTGATGAAAACACCTTCTTTGATGTTATTGCAAAACAACCTGGGCAAACATCACGATCACATATGTAGTGTGTGGATAACAGCTATTTAAACTTCATCCCACCTGAGAACTGGATATTTGCAGTTCCTCTAGAGTTATAATGGAGAACTGTGTTGGTTCTCTGATTTATGATGCTGTTTGTTCACCGAGGCTTTTTAATAAACGTGAGGCCTTCACAGAACAGTTATACCTATAATAAATTACACACATGTTAACTATTTACTAATTAATTAACCTCTAAATGCTTGGTTTTATTTAAGGGTACCAGAGTAAAAGACACTATAACTTTTTATTTGTAAAGATTTTTTTCTTTTTTTAATCTTGTACCTATCACTTTTAATATCGGTTTATACTAAAATTGCAGCAAAATTTAATTTGTAACATTTAGAGTTCGATAACTTTAAATATATTTTTGCAGCGCACAGCAAATACTCAATATTTCCAAATGATTATTATTTAAATATTAATGCTTTTACTAAAAAAACATTCATTTGGTCTGCATATTTATTCTGTGATAACACATATAACCTTTATGCAAGCATGATTAAGTGTAATGAAATCTATATGTTGGATTCCGAATGCATCGTTTTGTCAGATTAAAATGAAACCAGGAACCTGGCAGTGGTGAAAACTCTGTTAGGATGGTCACTGTGTGTCCTTAGCAGTCTTGTAGGAAAACATAACCTGACTTTGACTTAAGTAGAAGGTTTCTTTCATCACATTTAAACAGGGCACACGCCAACAGGCACCCTCTCTCTCACACACAGGCACCATGCTAAAATAATGAAAGCTGCTCGTAATGGAATTGCTGCATGCAAAAACAAAAGCTAAGCGCTGTGTCTGATTTGGAATCAGTTCAGTCTGTCAGCATTTTAGAGCTAGGACAAAGGTAAATGCTAGAATAAATTATAGCACACACTTGCAACAGATGCTACTCACAAAAACAAGCAGGATTTTACACACTTCAAGTATTTTTCACTGTGATAACTGGATTAATGCATTGATACTGAGACGAGTAGCAACAAAGTTTAGAAATTATGCATACTCAGACACATACACATACTTAGGGAAACACACTGTCAAGAAATGACATAGTAAACAGCTTGTTAATACAGGTCCAGGTGATTAAGTGGTCAATGTTGATGAGAGTATTATGAATGAATGTCAAGACTAATTATTTATCATGCAACCTTGATATTTTAACAAGTGACACTGAGAGGTGATATGGGACACACCGACTCAGATGCATACACATGAGAAATACCTTACAACTACAGAAAAACAATCACACACTCAAAGGCGTACAAACACCATAACTGGGGAGGGTCATTTTGAGTTAGGTAGCTCATTTCCCAAAGTGCGTGTTGAGTGTGCTCTGTGGTGGAAGTCATTTACAGATTGAATAGCTTGATGTAATCTGGTGATGGTGAAGACACCAGAGACCCTGACAGAGTACTGGGGCTGAGGCCAGTCCAGTGTGTGTGTGTGTGTGTGTGTGTGTGTGTGTGTGTGTGTGTGTGTGTGTGTGTGTGTGTGTGTGTGTGTATGTGTGTGTGTGTGTGTGTGCATGGGCGTGTTTGTGTCTGTGTGTGTGTGGCTATTTGCAAAAATGTAAGGCAGGAAAGAACCAACAAAGTTTGCAGGGAGAAAACAGCTTTTGGGGAAATGTGTGTTCGTACATTTACGCTTTTATTTAGAGAACATTTATAAATTGTAGTATCAATTTGTGAAATTGTTGCCATTTATAAACCGAAGTCAAATGTAGTGGCTATAAAACTATTTCGATCAAGCAAAAAACATTCCTAGAAAATTAAATCAAACACAAACTACAACTTACTGCCTTAAATTAGGGCTGTAAAAACAGCTAAATTTAACTTTGTTCTGTTTTTGAAAAGTGTTTATAGACCTTTATCTAATTTTATAAGAAGTGAAAATAAGAACGTAAACTACCTATCATGAGTGCTTTGACAGGTGACAAGCTGCTCCGTGTATTTTACTTTTAAAGGATGCCCTTGATTATCAGAGTGGTTCATTAACCTGGACGAGGCTGTTTAAGGTTTGTAATCTGTTCATATTAGCTCTGGTTTCATAATGTAGCACTGCAGTAATGTCTGATCATTACATTGTAGGACTTTGGATGGACTGCGTCAGCACAAAAACCTGAAGAAAAGTGAAAATATTCAAATGGTACTTTTTGTTATTGATTTTAGCAAACAAAAGATGTTTAATACTTTCAAAAATGTAAGATATAGTTAAAACAATGTAAACACATGAAAGTAAGTGGATGTATTTCATACTTTTTACTTATCTTTGATGAAGATTTTGTTTCAATACTAAAAGCCTATTTGCAAGCCTTTTTTCACCATGTATAACATTGTCAAATAGTTCTAATTACACTTTAAGTTTTTCTAAATCACTGTATAAGTCTCTAAACTGTCATCTTAATGGTTTCAATGGACATTTCCTTTATACCCTCAAAGTCTGTTTTTTAGGAGAGAAGAATAAACCATGTATATATTATTTGTTAAGAAGATATTCAAAATCCTCCAGCGTGTTGTCAAGGTCAGTTGATAACCAGGAAGCGGCTTCCTGTCTGCCCAATTAGCAACAACCAGGAAGGAACGCTTTTCTTCTTAGACCTGTGACCCTTAAAGCTGAGCTGCTGCAGCAATGACAGGGGCGGTTCTGAAATGATGACAGGCATTAGCATTTTTCTGCAGTTAGCATTAGTGTAGGGTTGCGAGTGCAAGTGTGTGTGCATCTTTTCGTGTGTGTGTGTGGATGCATGTGATATTGTTTCAGTAGCTTTCAAAGATAGGCCTTGATGAGAGATTAGCCACTGGTGGAAATCCACTCCAGTCACTCCTTCAAAATGGCCGACAGGAAGGAAGCTGCTACAGACAGGGTCACAGCCCCTCCCATTTCTGAAGGGGACCTTGAGTTGAACGCTCCTCTCTCTCATTAAATCCGAAAAGGGAAAGACAGAAGAATCCGTGTGACATTGCTTTGTCTTTTTTACTCAGTCAATCCAACAGTGACAGAGGAGATTCTCAATGAAGCTCTACTTTATCATTTCTTTGGTTTAAGTAAATATAAACACGGTAAAAGTCGCCAGACTACTCAGGGATTTAAAACTGGTTTTGGGCGGTTTTGGCCAAAATTCCTTGTGAGGTAAAACTGTTCTGTATCAGTGACTTTCTTAGTGAGATAAAACTACAATCCAATGAATGAGTATGTTCGTAAATACCCAGGTAAGTGGGCATGTCGGCATTTAAAAAGAATAAGAAAGAAAGTAAGAAAATCCTCACTTGAAGTGACTCTGATCCAAGAACTTTTACTCCTGGGGGACTCAGTCCAGCTGGACGAGAAGGTCTGGTTTTGACACTGACCCAAGGCCCTACATGTATACAGATATGCAACTTAAAAACAGTGTTTCAAACATAAATGAGGTGTAAATATGAAACATCTCAGACTGAAAACAATAACAAAGTTATTACAGTCTTACCTGCAGCCTTTCCAGCTTGATTGTGGAGCACAAGTCGATACTGGTAGGCCGTCCAAGGACTAAGAGCTGATGAGGAGTCGAGGAACGAAAGAGGAGGAGAAACTGGCAGAAGGTGGCCTACTGTGGAGGCTTGCTTGGTTCCGGAAACTCTGCGCTCAATCTCCCAGCTACAGCAAACACAAAATTCAGAATCACACGAAATAATAAATGAAATCTGAAAGATGGACTGAAGTCTGGGTGGCAGTTTCTTACCGTTCTAGTGGTCCATTGCTTCTTTCTGGGGCACCCCAGGACAAGAGAACAGATGTTGGTGTGTCAGAGTAAAGGTGAGGTGCAGGAACTCCTTCAGATGGAGCTGGGAGGGTCTGGAAGTACTGAGACGCCCCGGACACTGAGCAACCAACGCTGGTGCATGCTTTCACCTGGACGATGGAAAATGGCTCTGTAATGTCACAGTGTTAAACTTTTTACATGACACTTTATCAGAAATTAGTTAACAATTATCCTAAACTGTAGTTCTAGTTTCCTCTATTATTGGGAAAAAAAATGTGTAACATATTTTATCAAGTTAGTCCAATTGTACATGATTATTCTACCACTATGAAAACATTTTTAATATGTTACTGGAAATATCAGCATGAAAAAGGAAGAAAAAATGTTTATTACATCTTCAGCTATGTTTTGACTTTTATAAAGCACAGTGTTCTCTTCTGTAGTAATCCCTTTAGTACCTGGAGGCTGAACATTTGGTAGGGATGCAGATTGAGGAAAGTGTAACTGGTGGTATTTCCAGGAACAGTGACAGACAGAGGAGTAGATCTTGATGCGTCGGCTACAAAACTGGAGAAGGTGAATGGGTCCCGTGTGATGAAATGATCCGAACTGAAGCTGCTCAAAGTGGAATGTGGGGCTGAATGTGAGAGGTTTGTTTCTACACTGCTAGTTTTGGGCTCAGTCGGTTTGAATAGGACAATATTGTAGTTGTGACTTTCAGTGATCTCACCAGATGAGTCCATTTGATCATTTTCAACAGTACCAGGCCTTGAGGTGGAGAAAATGATGCTGTTTGTATCTTTTTTAGTTGTGCTCAACTTGTTGTCATAATCTGCAGAAGACGTAGAGTTGAGGCTTGAGCCTTTAGGTCTACTAGGATCTGACAATGTCAGGAAGTTGAAATCTGAATGCTGACGCGTTCCATCAAAGTTGGGCAAGACACTTGACTTAGAGGACAGATTTGGTGTGTAAGTCGATCTGGTGCTGGGGACTGAATCAAGGTCATGATCTGAAGAAGTGATGGAACCTGAGTGAAGATAAAGTGTATAATTTGTTATGATGCCATTTGTTTGTGCAGGAGGATCCCAGGTAATTAATGCACTCCGTGACTGAAGTCCCATAATGGCCGGTGAATCTACGGAACCTGGACCTGCAGAAAAAAATAAACAAGGAAAACATAAAATATTATTTTAAAAAGCAAGAGAGAAAAGTGAATAGAAAGATTATTTCAAAAGAGGTATAAGATAGCAACATAACAAAAAACACAAAAAGGTATTTTTGAAATCAATGTTCAAGGGATTTCTATGCAAATTCAAATGTTTTCACTTTCTGTCACTAAGGCAATAAACAAGTAGGATTTAAAGTTTTGTGGTAGTTACAATTTACTATGTTTTCACTTTGGCTCTGCATGAATGGTAAAAAAAAGTCTTTAGTATATCTGGTACTGACATATGGCTACGGTCAGAAAACTGAATTATAGTTTCAGTTATATGCATTAATCCTATAGTTGACTATGCTTAGTGAAGTTATCTTACACAGAATGATTTGAGGGATGAATCATGAACCAATGTTTCAATGCACCACATTAAAGACAGGAGCAAAACTTACTTAAAACATATATCACTGCTGCCAGTATTATATATTTTTACAGCTACAATGTCAACTAAAAAATCTATTTCAAGTTACTTTGATTTTATTACATCGACTTAAGGAGAATAAACGCCGGTTAAAAAAGGTGATAATCTCTGCTTAATGTGCAAAATATTATAGGCTTCTGATCTCACAGTATATATTGCAACACTGCAGGTACAATAAGCTGAGATCAGATAATAAACTGGGTTTTCTGTTCGTTGATCCTTAAAAGTTATAAATCACGTAGTTTTTCAGCTTCAGTTCTAAAAGCAGCAAACCTGTGGTGGTGCTGCTTTCGCTTCCACCATTAGCATAATTTGTCATTTTTGTAAGCGTGAAGGAAAAATATAGTAACCACCATAAGGCCAGCTGACCAGCAGTATCCAGAAGCAGCTTCATAGAACTAGAGAAAACTCTGGTCACTCAGTCTCTCTGGTTCTGTATTTCAACTGTAGAGCAAGAAATGTAAAAACCTTCGCTGCACCTTGACACCAGTAACCGTCCTACGCTGCTTTTGGCAGTTTCAGTGAGTGAGACTGTGACTTAAAGTCTTCTAAGTTAAAAAGAAAATAATCCTTTTAGAAAGAGGCAGAGATGCACATCAGAAACCCATGGACAAAATGTCACATGACTATCACATGACTGAGCCAGGGTAAAAATGAACACGAAACCAGGAAAGGAAATTTCAGTTCATGGAAGCCTGTTTGAAGGTAATCCCACATCCTCCTCCTCCCCTGGCATTTACATCCCACTGTACTGCTCTATAATGGACATACACAGCGACACACACTATTCCTAACTCACACATTAACTCACATGCCCACACCCACAGAGATGCAGTATAGCAGTAATGGTGCTGTGTGAAGGGCAAGCAGATCAAGGTGACTGAGCGGACTGAGGGAGCGTGCTGCGCCGCTAAGTGCTACCGCTAACCGCTAACGGCTTTCCCAGATGGTGATATGTGTGTGTGTGCGTGTGTGTGTGTGTGTGTGTATGTATGCGAGGGATAGGCAGAAAGGAATTGAGTGAAATGAGATTAGCAATTGTATGAGAGCATAAATTCATTTGAGATTAGGCAGACATGCATGACATAGACACGTCTATGTGCATGGCTGCATCTCTGCAACTAGATGGTAAACAGTGGGCACTTTGGCTACATTATCAGTTGATTCATGGGGCTGACTAGACTAAGGTGCTAACTAATGCCTTGAGAGTTGTAACAACAACCAGACTACATGAAACATACAAGGAACAAGACAACACATACACAATTTTAACAGGAACATTAATAAGTTTAAAATATGTTTCATTTTGTTATTTTCTGAGGCTAGATTGGATTGATAAAATGATCAGTTTGGCAAAACCGTATTTGCTTACAAGTCATATTTCAGCAAAATTTCAGTAGCTTTAACATAACCACATCACAGGAAGCGTTTAAGATAAAACTTTTTTTATTTCAAGCTTTTGCTCTTGTACAATCATCCTTTGTCCTTCTCTTACCACTTCTCCCATTTTATCCCGTTCTCTGTCTCCCATTTGTACTTTGTATTGGGTCTTTCTTTCTCCCTCTCTCTGGTCTCCAACTACATAAACAATGCAGGAAGCTGACCTTTTAGGTTAACAGGTTTTTATGCTAGCTCTACTCAGCACTCACACTGATTCAATTACCACCAAAGGTCCACTGAACCCAACGAATAACCAAGTAGCCCATCTCCTTTTCTCTGCATGTCCATGCCAGAGTGCTTCCCTGCATGCTTGCATATTGTTGTGGATGGCCGAGTTCCTGCCTGTACGTTGAATGTTTAATCAGACAATGTATTTATTTAGGACAGTTTTTGTAGTGTGGTCCAATTAAGATTCCTTACAGACATGCAAAAAACTGAGGAGACTAACGGAAAATGCTAAGCGATTTTAAAACATCATTGATTTAAGTCACCTTGATCCAGTTCCTATCAGCCACTCAGAATAGCCCCTGTTGTTGCCCCCATCCTTCCACTGTTCCCTCCCTCTCTCATGCCTCCTCACCGTCTCCTTTCTCTCCAAGTGTTGAGTGTTATTTAGGCTTTACTGATGCGTGTAAAATTCTGCAATTTGAAGGGCTGTTAAGTTTTTCAATTGAAATGTTCATTTAAGATGCACTTGATGCTTTTTTTTGTTTGAAGGGGAGAAGCTGGGAGAGGTGGAGTGGAAGGTGGATGTGAATGCTTTACTGGTTTCTGGAAAGAAGGAAGCAAGTTTTGGATTGCATTAGCTCCGTCTAATTTTTGGGACTTGCTATACTCTCCTTCTCACCTCCTTTGTTTTTTATCCATCATCCTAAAATGTCCAAATGTCCCATACATTCTTACTCTTTTCAAATCTCTCTAGTGTCTTTGCCTTCTTGTCTCCTTCTTCTACTCCTTTCCCTTCATCTGCACCGCCCACCTTTACTCCTCCTCTCTCCAGTAAAATAAAAAAAAAAAAAAACACAGTAGCAGAAGGCTAAAACAGGATTGCTGGGCCGCCAAGCCTTAAATCACATTTATAAGGATTTGGTTAGCATAGTAATAACACAATCAACTGACAAGGGCTTGGAGAGGGGGAGGAGGTGAGGGAGAATATGTGTGTGTAGGTGTGTATTTGTAAGTGTATCTTCTCGTTCATTCTTGTGCATACTTACATGTGTGCATTTAACAGTCTGCATATGTTTAGGTGTGTATATCTATGGGTGTCCATGTGAGAGAAAAGAAGAAGGGTATTATTTTTAGCCCCGCACAGGGTCACAAGCATGTGTGTGTGTGTATGTGTTTTGTGTGTGAGGGGGTGACTGGGCTTTTGAAGGTGATTCAAGGCTCCTAGGAGTCATAATGAGAACAAATGCTGAGCTTTACTGTTATCAAGATACTTACAACAAGGTGTCAAAACGTGACAAGTAATACGGGAGGAATTTACATTGCATTTCATATCTTTACTTTGCTGCAGATTATTTAAAGTCACTGCGGCTTTAGGATTCTCTGAAGAGGCGGTCAGAAAGAGGATGAGGTATGACCAAGGTCATAAGCTGGCATATCCAGACTATATGAGACTCACATGAGCCTTTAAGTAACTACCACTGCCTTAATAGTTAAAAATGTCAATCAATCAACTCCCTTAATGCCCTTCACAGGCATTAATGATTTAGGATGATCTATTTAATTCTATATATGTAACCTTTTGACCTAAACAAAGCGTAGAAAGAAGAAAAAAGCAAGGTGTAGCTTTTAGAACTAAAACAAGGAAGCGTTTTGTTTTTTCTAGATTATCTACATAAGTGGTGACCATCATTACTGATCTCAGCCACAGCACATTGTGAATGCAAAGATGCTTAGTCAGAAACATTATATACCCAAAAAACCACACATCTTGTCAACCGTTTTAAGCAACCCACTAGCACCCATTCCTAAAATATATGTAATATGTTTTAGAAATGTAAAATGAAAAATGTATTGATCTAGAATTTCAAATTCTAAGCCATCTTCTAAAAAAGTGTTAGTCTGTTCTTTCATCTGATTATTAATTGCATTATAAAGCTACACTTGTTCAACTTAAACTATATGGTTTGTAGTGGTAATAATAGTGTTATTACCACCTATTACCTACTTATTAAATAATGTTAGTGTTAAATTTAGATGCCATTTATCTGCTACATTTAAAAACAAAACCTTACTGATTTTAGTCTATTTTAAATACCATTTTTGTATTTATTCAGTTAAAAGGTAAATCTATTCAATTATCTGATTTCTCGTTATTGTGGGTCCCATTAGAATCTTAAATAAATACAATAGGTGTTCCAATTAACATCATTTGTCAAGATTGAAAGTACCTTTTGAAAATACCAATCTAAGCAAATATTAAACATACTTTTCACTGTTGGATTAACTTTTTTTATTCAGTTTGTCTTACTATATGAAATGAATTAATGACCTTTTCAATAATATGTACATATTTATTTAATTGTATTTAAATATCTATAAATAATCCACAAATAATAAAGTGTTATATGGCATAGCTGAGGGTTAAAAAGACCAGTGCTCCTTCCTTTCTTTTTATCATTCCATTAAAGTTTCCTGTTGAAAACAACAGGAAATTACCCCTGAGATGCAGACTAATATAGCTTAAGGTTCTTAAGAAAATGCATAGATAGAATGTGAAATAAGGATGAAGGATTTTAGAAAGACACAGAAGAGGGAGATTAAAAAAGAGGAGAATGCAAGCGGACAATATACTCAATCATGTTTTTTTCACAGCCTAACCTGTGGCTCAGTCTCAGGTAAAGCGTCTGTCCACTTTAAAAAAGTTGTGAAATCCAGGTCAACCAAATATTAAAATTATCATTGTCTGTTTAAACCTAAAGACAGAGAGAAATGTGCTTTATGTTTTAAACCTAAGCAAAAGAGATGAGCGCAAACAACTCAATGGCAACCACCGCCTCCAATGAGCTGCAAGAACCAGGTTTTTGCTCATCAACCTTAGTCTACTTACATTGAACTATCCCTTAAAGGACTAGACTAATAAAATCACCTACCACACTTGATATAGGAAAAAAATGACATAATGTAGTCACAAAAGAAGATCAAAGAAAAAAAAGAAAAAGTGATACACTTTTCCTGGTGAGCTTTTCTTGATGTTGCTTAATTGATCTCTGCTCATTTGTGACATTTAAAGTGTGTTAAATATAAAAGAGAAATACATGATGCCATCATCATAAATAAAGTACTTGTTTCTGAAGCAATTTTCTTCAAAGAATCCACGCAAATATTAGGAGTGGTGTGTGTTTTTTAATTCAAATATTTAGGATAAAATATATATATATATTTTTATCTATATAATATAGGCGTGTCCTATTACTAATTACATTCACACTTCTTTAAATAGGTGAAAATGTAGGGTTATGATTTTTAAATACATTATTCCTCTGGGAATAACTGACTAAAACACAAGGAAAAAAGACAGGGGAATGTTTTATTAATGCAGCCAGTAATTAATTAAATAACATGAATTCTTTGTGTTCTGCCGTTACCTCTAACCTCGTCTCTGTAGCGTCTTTCACCTGCACTGCTCCTCTATCTCACCACGCTGTGGTTTAGTTTGGGTGATGAGGGATTATTCTTTCATGTTTTTAATGTTATTTAATGTTCTTACACACACATACACTCACATTTTCACTTTCTAAGACAGCTTTGCTAGGATCATTTTGTTCAAGTGGTGCTTTATTCTTACTCTTTATTCATATTCTTCATAGCACTCTGAAATACGCACCTCTCTTGCAGTGCGTGCACAGGCACACATTTACACACACAGACACACACTCTTAGATCACTTAGCTGGTGTGAACATGGGAGTAGACAGAGGAAAGGGAGCTGTCCAACACGGCTAGAGTTTATGTTCACAGGAGCCGTCTGTCTGTTCTGCAGCGACAGGAATTCATAGGGACCAAATTACATTAAAAAGATGGATATAAAACTTTAATGGAATGATAAAAAGGAAGGAAGGAGCACGGGTCTCTCTCTCTCCCTCTGTTCTGTCATTAGTCCACTCTTTTCTTCTTTTCCTCTTTCTTCTTCTGTTCCTCATATTGCCCCTTTTCATCTCGAGTTTTAGCTTTATTTTTTTACCCTATTTTTTATTCTACATGTCTTTTACTTTTGTTAAAAAGTAACCAAACTTTCTTGTGAAAAATAAAAGATAAAGTAGGATTGCTCAAACAGATTTTTCAGCCAGTATGACATAAAATTGTAGATATTTCTCAGATAAAATAAAGATAGTGTGCAAATTTCAAAGTTAAATTTTAAACCTTTTTAAACAAAAAGTCATTATGTTAATTACTTCCATTAGCTACCTGTTTTGAGATAAAAAAGAACTTTGCTATGTTTAAAAAATGAATATATTAGGGTAATTTGCTAAGGACCATACAATATCAAACAGCTATTCTGATTGGTAAACAACTTACCAGTTGATAAATTTAGCAAAATGATTTTATTATCAGTCTGTATAAGAAGAATAATACCACACAGAACCTGTTTTTATTGTTTACCTTCTTCTCAGTCATCCTGATCCAGCAACGTTTAAATTATTTTACATGGCAAAGTCTGGCTACAACAAAGACATTTTTTCTTGAGGCGTTTTAAAATATTGCACTTTTTTAATCCAAATAACCAGAACTTTCATAAATCTTAATGTAATATATTGTTAACATTCTGTGAGGACTGCTGAGAAACTGATACATTTAATATGGTAGATCTGTACTTCCAGGACAAAGTTCATTATAATAAGTAGATATTGTAACTTTGTTCCAATCAACAATTAATCTGAGCAGCTTCACTGTTCCTTCAATGGTTATAATCTTGTGCCAGTAATGGGAGATTTGGCATTGCACAAAACCACCAGACATTCCTGTCCAAGTCTGACAAGCAGTGTGGCTGATATTATGACCCTGGCTCAAGTAGTGGGATGTTTAAGTATCTGACAGGTACTCCATATGCTTGAGAGTTAGTGTGAATATAAATGTGTATTTTGGTCTGTTGATGTGCATGCATATCTGTGTGTTTGCTGGAGGGAAATTAATTCTGCACAACAAAATGATAGAAGCACAGAACTGTAATTTAATGCATCCTAAATGCTTACAGTTGTGTGTGTCTGAGTGGGAGTGTGTATGCAATGCAATGTAAGAAGATGCACTAGTGCTCACGTAAATGTATAGCTACATGCAAAACCATGCAAGTGCTTTGTATGCATTTTTGTGTGTGGCTATGCACCTATAAATGTATGCAAAACTCAGCTGCTGCTTAATGATAATGCATGTGATAATATCATGGTGCTAATTAATTTATAACTTTGCACTGAGGAGGCTGTTCCAGTGGCTAATATGATTCTATTACAGCAATTAGCCCACAATGACACTGGCTAGGTCACTCACACACAGAGACACCTTACTGTATGCAAATCTAACCCTGTCAGTCTGTTTCACCCAGTCCAGCCTTTGCCCATGTTTCTAAAACTTCCTTCCCTTTTATGTTTTCTTCCTACGGTCACAACCTCAGATTAGCTTAAGGGAAGCTAGACACAACTTTGGACTGTTTTATTATTAGTAAACTGCCCACCCGCTCTAATTTGTCAGACTTTCTGTTTATTCTAACATGTTGTTAAGCTTCCTGCATTTAGAGTTGCAGTCTTTAAGGGGTCCACAATTAGAGTACACTACTCTGTTTTGAACAATTTAAATAAAAATATTGGCACACGGATGGAGTGTGTTGAAGTAGAGGACAATACTGAAATGATAAGGGGAGATGAAAAGGAGGAGGGACAAACACATAAAGAGGAGAGGATATGTCAAAAAGGTTTTTGCAGCTGGTGTCTAGAAATGCCAACCCAGAAAGAGAGAGTACGGTGCAAACGTTCCAGTTTATGTCTCAAGTTGTTTGCGATAAGATCTGGGATCAAAACATTTTCTTAAAACGTTCTTAATGGTCACTTTAAAATATCAATTGATTATCTTCCTATTTATTTTGATTTCATGTGGCTCCATCTAACTGTGCTTGCTCTAGCTAATTTAACAATAGATTATAAGCCAATCATATTTGTTTATTTCAACAGATATCTCATGTATGGAAGTTTGAGGCAGTTTACCTCAATCCAGACATTTTGTGGATTGAGAGTCAAGGTCAAGGTCTATGACCTTGATTTATTTTGTTTTGTTCGAGTTCACTGTAAAGATGTAATATTTTTGAAGTACATCTGAGTTTTTCATTAACATCTTTAAGAAAAACATGTTCAGCTAGTTGTGGATCCCTTCAAGCTTCTGAATTTTTCATTTGCAGTATCTCCTGTTTTATTTTGTTTAGTTTGGTCCCTTCTGTTCTGTGCAGTCTTTACTTCCTGTTTTCTATGTAATAATAATAATCAATTTAATTTATAATGCACTTTTCATTAATAAAAATCTCAAAGTGCTACACGGTGCAGCTAAGAACAAATAAAATCAACAAAGTGTCTCCCGTTTCTGATTTTCCACATCTCCTTTGTCCTTTTACTTTAGTTGTTTCTTGAACTTTTGTTCCCCATATCACCTCTCCTCAGTAAATATTCACCTACGTGATTTAGTAGTTTTCAGTTCTGATGTTTATGTATTTTATACTTATCTCAGACTCAGGTTTCCTCATTTCATAGTTTAGATTTGGACATTGACTTCTTACAGTAATTATATTGATCAACTTATTGCATTTTTGCATTCTTCTCTGCCTCCTGTCTGCATGCATTTGGGTCCTACAAACAGCTAAACTCACCATGCTTTGAAGAAATGTTTGTTTCCCAGTAATTTTGGTCATAAAAATCAGCATGTATGTCAATATCACTTGAATTTAAATGGGACTGTGGATAAACTAACTGGGCGAGCTATCAACCATTTGCTGAGTCCACTTCTAAACTTGTCAGGACCGATGTTAGTGCATTAAACATTAAACAAAAGCTATTTCTAGCAACCGCTGTCTCAAGATGACCCAAATAAGAATACCAATACAGTGTGTTTGTCCCCAATACATACACAATTATGCTTCCCATCATACAATGAACTTTGGTTTTCTTATTTTTATAACACTTATTTTTGCAAGTCTCATTGTAATTCAGCTGTGCCTGCAAAATAATTGCACAAAATTTGACCCCTACACATTTGTACATCAGTACTTACAGTCTTCTGCTGTGCGTAGCGTCGCCCAAGGCCCCGCTGTCTGCCCATGAATATGTGAAACCACCACTCTGAACTGGTAGTTTGTGAAAGGTGACAAGCCCTCTACATAATAGGAGTGAGTGTCTGTTGAATTTTCCAAAAGCCTAAAAACGGACAGACACAAACGACACATTTACTAACATGCAGTTTAGATCTACTTAAAGTGAAATGATGCTAAACAAGAATGATTTTTTAAAATTTTTCTGATTATAACAAGCAAAACAACATAAACAATGATATTATTCCTTAATTTTCACTTTAACACTACCATGATATGGCCAATAAAATTTAATGCTCTGACTGGGCTGCACTAGTGGTCTGATGAAGCACATTTGTTAAATTCAAGCCAACTGATTAATAGTTAAGAGCTTGTCTTATTGTAGCCTATATAAAATTACAAAACAGACTTTAGAACAGCGTGATTTATGCTTCACTTTTTAAAATCTTATTGGTGATATTGAGCACAAGGTGAGGTCTAGGATTCTTATTTCTCCAGCGTAATTTAGCTTAATACTGTCTAAATTGTTATGTTTTGTGCAAAATTTAAAATGTTATGATTTAAATAACCACTTCACACAGAGCAGCACAAGAGACTGCATATCTGATCCCACATAGTACAGTCACACAAAAGAATGTATGACAAAGTAAAAGAAAACTGTCATAAATGAGACACCGTTGACCATTTACCATCAGATGGATGAAAGGAATGAATGAATGAATGAATGAATAAATCAGGTAACAATGAGATTTCCATAGCAGAAGAGGAGGAGGAGGGCATGACTGTCTGATATATAATACATGTAGCTAGTCATTTATTTATTACCACAGAATGAGAGCCTCCTCTTCTTGGATTAAATTGCAATTTGTTGTCAGGAAGCATGTAATGAATACATATCAGATTCACACCTTCTCTCGCTTTATTCTGTCTCAATTTCTCGACCTCACTCTTCCCCTTGCAATTTCTTTCTTTTTTCATCTTTTGGTTCTCCTTGTTGTTCTAACAGTCTGTTATATTGATGTGTCATACTCTGCTTTGGTGTATAATGTAACTCTTTTTGTGTCCATGCATATGTATATGCTTACATTTTAGAAAGAATTATGTGACCTGCCTTTGAAAGAGTCATGTGTGTTGCATGTAACTTAGAGTAGGAAACCAAGTTCAACAGAAAATACTCAGTGACTGGTATTTTGATAGTTATTTACACTTACCAGCTATTTTGGTCAAATTGCCTGTTGACTCTATGAGCTAATTAGCTAATCACGTTGCAGTCATTTGAATCATTTAGTCAGCTAGATGTAATGAAGATGACTTGAGTTCAAACAAAGAATCACAATGGGATCAAAAAGGAATTTAGGTGACCGGAAATGTGATATCAGCTAATTCAGTGAAATTTCGCATTTTATTGTGGATTCCATTTTGTTTACTAAATGCTGTGATATATTGCGGCATTTAATAAATCATAAATGAATCCATCATGAAACAAAGATCAATTTATCTCCATCTAGGTTCTTGAACAAACTCGTTCTGCTCTAACACCCTGCAGAGCCAACAGATTTTTAGTTATAGAGCAATTTGGGGATGGGATGTGGTGGAATAAAAACAATATCATGGAATTTGCAATTGACATATGGGCAGCAGCTGTGTGATGCTATCTGACCAACATGAACAGGAGGCATGTTTCCTGCAATTTGTTCAATCAATTTTACAAAAAACTAATGCTGGTTTGAAGGCGAGAGGCGATCCAATCCAAGAGAAGCAATCTAGCCCCATTAAAGTGGCCAGTGAGAACATATACCAAATTCTCTACTTACTATGTCACACATTAAAAAATGTGTTTAAGAATGTCATTTCAAAGTCAAATGTGTATGTTTTTATACTTTTTACTATGTACACAAAGTTTTAGCTTATACCGTTTATCTCTTGTAAAATATTGACACAAATTCATGTAAAAGCACCACACAGCCAAGGTGGCATGAACATACCCAGTGCCTGTTGATGCATATTTAACACATATTGAGAGTCACATTTTTAGCACTTTGCTGGTGTCTGGTGGACAGAGACACTCATAATTATGCTTAATCTCCTTCCTAAGTGTAAAGTATGTGTCCATATTTGTTTATTTGAATCTCAGGTTCTGTTACCTTATAATTGAGCTCTGTGGAGACGTTCTCATGTGCAAGCTGTACAGGAGTGGGCCGGGCGCGTTGGAGTTGACAGGTGCAGACCACGATACGTTTAGGCTGGTGTTGGTTGCACTGACTAAAGTCACAGGTGACAATCCATCTGGGGCTAAAAAAACAGTTTTTGGAAGATGAAAGGATTTTTTGTGTACCAACACAACAACAAAAAAGTAAGAATGAGAAAATATCAGTAATTAAGACAACCAGAGTTTGATCTCTGCTGAGTGTGTGATATGAGGGCTCTCTGATGCAGAAAGTGACCCTCCAATCAAATATAACTCTTCTGCTGCAACAGGACTGATTGCTGAAGATGTCTTACTGCGAAAGTCCGATTGCAAAGACGGATCACAAATGAACACAAAAAAGTGGAAAAACATAACTACGTATCTGCAGCTGACCAGCATAAGTGATACTTTTAATGCAAATTAAACTACAAAAAAGCAGAAAAAACACCAAGAGCCACCAATTACAAAAGCATTATTTAAAAACTACTTAAGAGATAAAAAAAAAACAACAGAAAAAAGAGTTGACGTTACCTTTAGACATACTATTTTTATTTATTTTCTCATTTTAAGAAATTTGACTTCAGATTTAATTTGTACCTCAGATGATGTTGAACTTATAGATAAAGAATTACTGCTGCTTTGCAAGCGTAATGCCTTTAAATGTACTATATCTTTGTTCAGGTTTTAACATGTTTTACAGCATTTGATATTTCTAACGTGTTCCATTTGGTCTTTTCAATAGAGATCCACATGCAAATGAATGTTCACTCCTTCAATGTCCTCCTTTAATTCATTAAGAGATGTGTTTCTTGCCTTCTCACTCACGTACACACACAAATCTGCACACATAACACAAAAATTCCACACACACGCACACACAGTTGAGCCTGTGTCTTTCTCATGCTGTGTTAGCAGGTACAATATCAGAGGTGTCACTAATCGTTTTAAACTATGCACTTTTATGTTCACTTCTTTCTCTCTGCTCTCCTCCTACTCTGCTCTTCTGTCTCTTGCTCGGCTATCTTCTCTCTGTTCTTTCGTGAAACAAGGACGCATCAAGACAGTTTGCCTTAAAGAAGTCTAAAGAGATGCCAGAGGCACAGAGGTAAAAAGAGAGATGGAAAGAGAGGAAACGTCTTGTATTTAAAATTTATACTTTCTTATGCCTTTGTTTTGAACTTGAACAGCAGAACTTTCCTAGGCCTGTCTTTTGTTGTTTCCTGACTAAAACATAGGAGAAAAGGGTGAATTCAGTGCTTCTAGCAGGATAGCTAACTTCATATTTACACATTAGTGTGCTTTTCTTAGATTACACTTCTGAATAAACATTTATCTTTTGTTCAATCTGTGTCATCCTGCATGCATTTTCTAACAGTTTCCTATAACATCTGTTTATGCTTTTTATCATTTGATATAATACAAATTCAAAACAATCAGAGTGAATATATTACTGAAATTGAACAATGGACATAACATCTCTTCAAAAATTAGCATTAAATTTTCGTTCAGTGTGTTTGGTAATGTGCTGAGGTTCCCAGAGAGTGCGTACCTGCCGGGGGTGTAGTGACAATGAGTGGCAGGCTTTCAACACACCCCTGTGTGTTACATCCTCTGATCCAGAAACTGTAGTTTGTGTAAGGCTGTAGGTCAGACACAGACAACCAAATGCCCGCTGCTGATCCTCCATCTAACACACCATGACCATCTAACGGATGACAAACACAGAAAAAGAGACCTCTGTATACAATGAAAAGACAAACAGCAATATTGTGCATTTGATATTTTAAATATGTGTTTTTTTTTCTAAACGCATAACCATAACATAAAACATCACACAATTTAATTTAAATTGGGAAAATAACAATCACTGAGACTCATTTTACTAAATTAAAAGTAAAAGAAAAATCTGTGAATCTGGACACACATACTTAGTGATTCAAGTCTATGTAAACCAGTGGAGGAAGTTTACTTCAAAGAAACAGCAGGGTTTGCTCAACTAAAACAAGGTGTCACTAGGTTTTGCAAAGTCCTTTTGCAAAACCTTCTCCTTCTGTACACTTTTATCCTTTTTCCATTCACTAATGTTGCTTCTTCACTGATCAATACGCTGCCTATGTGTCAAATGTAAAACCTATTTATGACTTGACTGTAGGTTCTTTGAAACCTTTCAACTTATTCTACCAGAGTCCAGCTTTTTTTTATCTACATGAATTTTGTCATCTCCAACACTTCATACTTTAAATGCAATCATCGCCTCTTTTCTTATATTATGCAAATATTTATAGTAATATAATGATTGAAATCCCTCTTTGTTGCTTTTACCAGCTGCGGTTTTGCTTTACATTCCTAGATTGTCGCTGACCTAAAGTCACACGCTATATCAAACAAACTTCAAAATATTTTCCGATACTAGTAGGGTTTGATTACTTCTTCTTACACTGTCCTATTTTGTGCCTGACTTTCTAAGTTTCCTATGTTTGCTGGGAGTGTCTGCGTGCGTTTGTATGTACAGCTCAGTCCATATTGATTCATATTGTTCTGCTCTGCTCATCTTTGAAAGCTATGACAAAAACAGTGCCTTTGAAACTGGAAATAACATTACTGTGCTCCCAGGCAATCAGCAAGTACTGTAGTCCCATATATCTACAGAGAAACAGCATCTGTCAGTTGTTGCTTTTCGTAAGGGTCACATACAGCGTCTCACCAAAGTATTCAAACATCTTTGATCTTGTTCACATTTTATGTTTTAACAACAAAACTCAATGCATATATTTTTAAATGATATATCAACATGAAGTAGCACAAAACTGTGTAGACCATGAAAAGTTGAATTTAAAAAAATCTAATAAAACCTGCAAAGTGTGGCAAGCATTTTATATTCAGTCCCCAGATAATTAACAGATTCTCCCTGTTTGTAATTTACACTGAGTATGAATTTAGCCATTCTGCGAAGGCTTCAGAGGTTCATTACCGCTTCGGGATAAAGTTATAAAGAACCATAAAGCAGGATTAGATCATAAAACAACATCTCAAGCACTGAACATCTGCACTGCACAATAGATCATTTGGAAATAAAGTAAGGCACAATTGCAAATCTACCAAGAGACAAAAATTTACCTAAACTGAAAAGCTAGAAAAAAATAGCATAAATCAGAGAAGTAGTAAAGAGGCCCATGGCAACTCTGGAGGAGCTGCAGATAGAGCAACGACTCAGGAACGAGACAAAGTTTAGGCATACACTTTTAGTAATGTCAGAATAATCTATAGATTATTCTGACAACCAATCGAGTAATTGAATAAAATAAAAGATCATGTAAAATATTGGTAAATACTGCCCTAGCAGCATTACTAATATAAGAGATCAACATAAGCAGAAATTTTCCTGATTGTATTTTTTTCAACATTAACATAACATTGATTTCATTTAATTTGTCTGTGAAAACATAACTATACCCAGAATGAAGAGAGATACTGTTAGCCTTCAGGTGTCACCTTTGCTTTTGTAGTAAAGTGAGTAGCGGAGGTTTCCATTCGCTCGAGGAGGAGCAGTCCAGCGGGCTCTGAGAGATCTGGAGCTTTGATTGGTCAACTCCAGCAGCACAGGGCCTTCTGGAGCCATCTCCAATGTATGTGACTCCACCTAATTAAAATAAAAAGATGAATATAAGCATAGTTAGACCAGATGTGTACTGTCTCTGCACGTGCAAACTATACAAGTAAAGGTTATAGACAAAATAACTTGCCTTGTCAGCTAGTTTGCCTGTGATGTTCTAACAAATACTCTATTAAATGCCATATGTTGCTGGTCTGCATTAACTCAGTCTTTAGTCTTTTTATTTTGTAATCATTTGTTCTTGCTCATCATTCTGACTCTCTATTCCATCATTCTCATTTACATCTCATTCTCAACACCTTCATTCTCAATTTCTGTTCATACTCTTGCAGACTCCTCTTCTCTAGATTATCCCCTTTCTTTACTACTCTCCTGTTCTGCAGTGTCAGCTATTTCTCCTTGTGTTTGACAAATCGTGGCGTCCGTATTGGAAATATGCCTTAAAATCTGGCCTGTCGTCAGAGACGTTGCTGAGAATGGAGTGGCATTTCCCACCAAATGTCACAGTCGCCACGCAACCCTCGTTATTGAGCTGAGAGAATCGATCACCTTTATGAGGCCCAGTGACACACTGGCACACACATTCACTTTGTAGATGTCTAAGTGGAGTCCTCCATGGTCTATCTATGTTTTTCTTTCTCTTATAGCAATATTCTGCTCTCTGGAAATCTGCTTTGCTATATTAGCAGTTTCGATTCACCATCTGATAGAAGATTACTCAGCAAAAAGAGGATTTTATGATGCATTCACTGCTCTAAATAACAGCTGTTGGTGGAAGAGCTGTACTAAATATTGTAGAACTGGACTTTTATGAACTCTATAAGTCTGGTCAATAAAAACAAACACTTAAAAGAATTCAAAAAGAGACTTAGTCAAACCCAATCCCCTATTGCAATTACTTGCAGAAAAATGTTTTCTAATGTCCGGCCCATTTATAACTCAATGATTCACTGACCAGTGGTCCTTTGCCACAGCCCTGTGCTGTGCAGGCCTGCAGTCTAACTACATGTCGGCTCCATGGAGAAAGTCCTTCCACTATGAAGAACCTCTGAGAGGAACTGGAGTTGAAAACAAGGACTCCATCCATCCAAAGACCAAAGCTTGTTATAACACCTGTCAAAAGAAAATACCTCGTTACAAAATGCAAGACAAAAAGGGAAAAAGCAACAGCAAACATTTAATGTCACTAAACGCACCCTGGTCATGTTTGAATAAAGCCTAGTTTAGAAATAGAAAGGTATGCAGTTCTGTTCAGCTAATGCTCCTTCCATTTGTCTGTCCATTCATCCAGGAATTACAGGATGAGATAAATCCTTCAAAGTTTTGACCACTTTTGCTTGTGTCTAGCCATCGAAGGCAGATATGAGCAGACATGCAAAGTCACATCAGTTTCCCACAGTCAGAAACATATCAACAGAGCAAGTGCTTACATGCATGCTGTTTGGATAATCAATTGGCATAAACCACTCCTCTCATTTGGATTTCGATTTCAATCTGACTGAGCTGAACGCAATCAGAATCTTCCAGTTGGGTTGTTTACATGACTCATTTTAATTCCATCGGTTGCTTATTCTGAGTACTTATTCCCATTTAAATGTGCAATATGAGGACTACAAGCAGAACTAGTGACAGAGGCAAGAAAAGGCAAAGTTCACCAGGAACAATCCTAACTTTATGTCGAGAATGCAGAGATAGCTCTTGCTTTGCGCACAAGAACCAGATCCTCATTTAAAGCATTCTCACCCAAAACACCAGCAACTAAATCCTCAGGGAACAAAGATGTAAATCTTGTCCCAATACACACCAGACAGAAAAACAAATTCCTGTCATCTTTTCAACAGCTCTGCAATGGTAAAGGTCTGCTCCATTGTTCCACAGCCAGGATAAAAGCCTCACTGCTTCTCCTGAACCATAGGTTTAAAGGTTTCCATCTTATTTCCAGCTAAATAAAGTAGGTTCTCCAGGGCAGGCTAATAAATGTGACCCTTCAGTGGTTGAAAAACCTTTCCTAAGATTGGGACCACTTCCCTCCTCTGCTACTTTGCATGAAATAAAAAAGACAGCAGAAACATTAATGCAGCAAAATTGACATTAGAATCAGGATAATCACATTTGAACATATTTTAGTGATTAATTAAGCTGTGACTAAAAATCCTACATACAAGACAATGGGTGCGTTGTTTTTGACATGGAACATTATTTAATGTGCTGTCCTTGATTAAATAAACTGGAGCTGAGTTATGCATCAAAAAGATGTTTATTTTATTTACTAAATCCTCTTATTCAATTGACTGCATTTCTCCTCCTTAAACATCTATGTTGCCATCATACATCCAAAACATCTATAAATTGTTTTAATTTAACATGCTGGTTACAATCCATTTAGTTGGGCCTGTATTCTCAAAAGACATCCACAGGCAGTTTTCTAGTTTCATTGGTCACTCATACTGTATGGCAGTGTCCAGACTGTAAAGAACAAAAAGCAAAAACGTGGCTTTGCAATGATGCAAAATGTGTTCTGGTTCACTGCGTATGCAAATGAAAACTGACTTCCAGGCTCCAGGCCTGCCAGTCAGTGTGTCCTACAGATGAAAACACCACTGAAATGACAATTGTAACCAAAGGCGCTGCACAGGATGAAGACCCAGAGAAGGACAGTGGTACACAATTGAACACACACGCACGCACACAAATGAGTGTGTAAATAGGTGTGAAGACACAAACACATTCACAGACACACATCGATATACTCTGTTGAAAAAGATCCACACATTTAATATGAACCCAAACCTCAAACACACAATTACGTGACATTACATCCACCTAATAAAAGAATGAAACAGTATGAAGCCAAATGTGCCTTTCCTTAATAAAAATGCATACAGTAGGCTCAAAAGATCAGCGCTAAGAACTAAGGGTCCATTCTACTATAATCATGTGTGGGTTTTATTATTGCTCAATACAGATATACACACCTATCACAAAAATGAAGACACAAAAACCCTACGGATGCAAGTTATCTGGGAAGCTCTTAATATGGCCAATCACATGCATGTGAGAGTGTGTGTGAATGCGTGCGGAGCACTGTGTGTGCTTGTGTGCGTGAATAAGCCCATATCAGTATAGGCTGTAATAAAGACAGGTTGGGAAATGAAGCAGCGAATGCTTAACAGGCTTATTTCCCCTCTTTGTCTGCGTGTTGCCCCGACCTAATCCCCGAGAGGATTATCCCCCACAAATCCCTGCGGAATTGCGGAGAAAGTGTGTGTGTGTGTGGGGGGGGGGGCATCGAGAAAATAACACAGGATATCACTCTGTAACCATCATCATGCCATTTATTAAATAAAAAAAGTCACTGGAAAATGGAACTGAGCATTTCTTCTTTCTTATTAGGAAAACATAGAGCTTTTTAAGTACAGGATATTACAGTAATCATCTTGCTTGTTATAAAATTCTGTCATCAGACGAGGAAAGCTTTAAGCAATTTATCCAGGTTAATATGCATACATATCACAGGGTTTATGGTGCAAATACCTTAATGTGGGATTAGGCATAAAACACACACAGCTATCACATCACACACACATTACTGAATTGCATAAGCATGACATTAGCGTTTGATCATTTGTAGCGTCTTCACAAACTTTATGTATAGAGTCTGTTAAATGGGATGGAAAAGACGGTGAAATGCTTAGATGGTTTTTAGCCATTAATCTGATTTACTGAGAGATACTATTCATTATTAAAGCCCTTTTAAATGTATTATATTGTTATTAATTGGTATATCACTTGATATCAACTTTTAATGACTGCTGTGAAAAAGGTATATTTAATCGCATAACTCAGGCACAAAGAGCCTTATTTCACTTTGCTAAGATTTATAGTTTATTCCACTGTTCATTTTCTATAAGCAGTTAATATTCATGTCTCTCCTGCTGCTCTTTTTCAAAGAAATCGTGTTCATTTAGACTCCACCGCTTTTTTCTTTTGACAACTAGGAACTGAGAAAACAACATACAAGTTATAATTGAACAAAGAATATAGTAAATGAAAACAATGCCTTGAGCCTATCTAAAATTGAATACATTTAAATTCATCTTGCATTTACAGAATGCAAAATGAATGGTAAAAAGTCAAAATAGGATCCCAGACAGTGCAAGTATTTGGGCTTCCAGCCTGCAGTTCTCTCTTCAGTCAAAAGGGAGCACTTTTCATCCACTTAAAGTACCTTGTTGAAGCTCCAGCCTCTCGCTCTTGCTCCCATTTAATCCTAATTTCAAACTGTTTGTTTTCCTAACCTTTCTCTATCTCTGCACGCTTCAGTTCCTCAAAAAGAAGGGGAAGCCCCTCCCAAGGTTCCTTTTTTTCCTCCTTACCTGTTTTGTGTTCATCTCAGGTGATTCCTCACACAGACAGACAGCTGTTCTCCTTTTGCACATCTTCAATACTTGTTTTGTCAGAAAAGTTTCAAACCATTTTAACGTGTCTAATTGTTATATTGACTGATAACTTTTGTGATATCTGTGTTTAGCTGAAAAAACTGAAAAACCGCCTTCATTCCTCTGTCAACAACGTTGCATATTGGATGTATAGTCATCCAGAAAATGAGTGCATGATGCATGTCTTCTCACCATTTGGAGTCTCAGGAGGAGTCCAGCTGATGTTGAGTGAATGTGGGGACAGAGGGATGATGAGCGGAGCAGGAACATCCTCTGGGCTGCTCTCCTCTGTCTGAACGTGGCTCGGGGGGCTTCTGGTGCACCCACCTCCTGTGCAGGCCTGTCAAGCACAGAAACACACATGTGGAAACACAAAAATAGAGATGCAAAAAGGTTTGAAAATAATTACTATTAGGAGGACTCACAGTCACCAGAACAGAATAAAATGTTCCTGGAGTTAGGCTGCGAAGTGTGTGTTCTTCAGCAAGATCTGAGCTGTTGTAGGCCAGAATGGGCTCTGACCCATCAGATGACAGTAAGATGGAGTAAAACTTCAAAACACCATTTATTTGTGAGGGACGTGACCACCTGGAAAGAGAGCAAAGCAAAAGCAAATACTAAAATTAAATGACACAAGTGTCATTTCAGCCAGGCATTTTATAAGATTTATTCTTTGGTATTGAGCTTTTGTATTCGAATTTCAAGTGCTGCTGCATTAAACATGTCAGATGGTTCAATCAATTTTATTTCATATTATTTTCTATTTATTTATTTTTGTGTGTATACATCTAAGATTATTTCCACATCTCTTGTGCCGACAGCTTCACAGAACAATGTGGTGAGTCTGACTGCCTTACTGTGCCAGAACATATTTACGCTACAAAAAAGGAAATTATCACAATATTGCTTAATAAGCAGCAACAAAGAGGGTGGCCCACAACAAATTTAAAGAGTAAATGATGTCATTGATGTATCTATTCATAACTGAAAGTCCATACAAAATAAATACATACATAAACATTTGTTATAATGCTCACAGATGTAAAAAGTAGCTATTGTATTTCTGAATTTATTATCTTCAGATAGTTTTCTTCAGTGTGCATTTAGTTGTGTGTTTGTTCCTGTGTCCATATTATGCATATTCATCACTACCAGGTATATTAAGTTGCTGCCATCATCCTGTGTCTGCATGTCCTCCAATGATGTATTTATTTAGATTTGTTTCAACTTATTGTTAATACATTATTTATTTTCATTTTTTGCCTTTGCATATGGATCTGCACACGTCACAAGACAAAAAATACCTCGTCGTACTTGGTAATGTATTTATAGACTTTATGTTAGATTAGGGTAAAGTACTTCCAGTGATAATTATTTCATTGTATAGTGACTTGACCTCCAGAGTAGGTTAAAATTTTACTGATGCTTCATAATAATGCCTCTCAATTAAAAATAAAAAGTCTGGTGAAGTCAAACTACTCCTAAAAGTACCTGACACCAACTAAAGCACATGTAACTAGTTACTACTCACCTCTGAGAAAATGTATTTTAATAGGCCTTGCTGTAAACAATTGTCTTGTGAGAGAATTTTAAGAGAAGTTAAAAAAAATGCATTGTTTCTTTTTCATTCTTTTCACTCATCATGCAAATCCACGTATTTTCCTTTCCTTATTCTCTATTCATCTTTCTTCCCTACATCACTATGACTGTTTTTTTATTTCTCCACTATTTCTGTTTTTCCCACTTTTTCTCACAGCAGCTGTAGAGTGGTATTGATCAAGTATGATCTCTCAACCTCTTCCTATTACCGATGTGTGAACAAGGTAAAGCACAGCCTTCCCACACCAGATGCGTATGTTCAAAACATTTTAAGGGTTCAAGACGTTGTCGATGTTCAGCAAGCAGGGACACACTCATGGATGGTAGATTCAAAGTTTAATGTATCTTTTATTACCAATTGATTTCTCAATCAGATTTACTCAGTGTAGTCACTGTTTTCTGTTAAATGAATACTTAATTTTATGGTGATACATTTGAACCCCTTTTGACAGGAGCAAGCAGTGGGCTGCATGCTAAAAACTCTGGACGCTGCTCTAAGTTCTGGCTCAGTCTTTCTTATTGAACCAGGTTGTTCCAATGTACTTCACATTCACTTGTGCATTAAAGTTGAAATGCTGTGCAGGACTATGTGGTTGTCATGGTGGAGAAGTCCCGACAGTGAGAGGAATGGTTCGCCTCTGTTGATACCACATGGCAAATGGGCTCAATGAGTCCTTGATCATACTGTCCAATCTTAAATCCAACAAAAGCTGAGGGTTTCTGTGCCAAGATGCTATCTGAGTGGAGTGAAAACATCAGGAACAACAGCAGGTAAGCATGGTGGAAAAATACCAGAGATTTATTACAAGAATGTTGGTCCAATCAGAGGACAGATTAGAAATGCTTAAAACAATTCTGTCTGGTAAACACAACTGCACTCGATTGGCGTGCTGTTGTCCATTTCTCTCTTTTATTTTATCTCTAGACAGCTTTTATAAAACATAACTAAAAAGACTAAACACTTATTATCACTTCCAAGAATATAAATCAGTCAATATTATTGGTTAAGTAGATTTTTTTTGTCTTGTAAATGTCTACATGCCACATGAAAATGCTAATGTTAAAAAGCTCAAAATGAAAATGTTATGCGTAACACATTATTCATTGTGCTTCACGCGCCTGTCACTGTTCCCTGCTCTGAGCTCTGAGAGAGAATTTGTAATTACGCATGTACAACATGTTGTGGGTGTGTTTTTAGTGTGCTTACTCCACCAATATACTCCGGGAGTCCAGCAGCGTAAGGCTCGGCGCACGCAGGGGACCAGGGGGAAGCTCAGAGGTCAGCGCTGTAACTTGTGAACTGTTGGTACAGCCAACTTTAGTGCAAGCACTCAGTACCAAGAAGTTAGTTGAGTACACACCAAGGCCTAAAACACAAATACACACTCACTAAAAGTTACAAAGAAAGAGAGAAACACACACACACTACCTGACAGCACAGATCAGATAAACTCCAGCAGTTAGTTTTGCTCTTTTTTCCCTCAATCCACCCTACTCTGTTCAAACTACTTCTCTTCTTTTCTGCTTGAAAATCACCCACCATCTGGCCCACTGTTGGAATCTCACCCTGAAACACAATCTATTCTTGCACATACCATGTAATTACAATATCCATAATCCTCCCAATCACAGCGAAAATCAGACACTCTGCATTAATAACTCAGCATGGATGAGATGTGCTCTCACTCTTTCTTTCAAATACGCACACTTGGTTTACTAATTGTATAGACATTAAAATAAAATACAAAAAACTTAAGTATATGCTCCTGCAATAGAGTTTGTACACATCAATGTATGATGCTTTGCGTGTTTCCTGTGTGTCGGTGTGCATTCATCTTCGTCTTTTTGGAGTACGCCTTCTCTTGGTACATTTGTTTCACAGCCTCTTCAGGTATTTCCAATAAAAGCTTTAAGGGCAAATTGTGTGCATGGCTGTGTGCTAATGTTTAGTTTTCTTTGTTTCTCTGCCACTTCATTTTCATGTGAATGTTTAGCTTTCTTTTTGAAAGTGCTATTCCCTTGGTAAGGACTGAGACTCATTCCTCTTTCAAATGCTAATCCCCCATTTTGCTTTTCTGCACCCCTCACCCCTTTTTTTCACTGAGGCACCATCCCTCTACAGTCCCAGCGACAGCACACACAAACACTTTTTTTTTTTTACCGGTGATGTTGTGCTGACTGTTTTTCCCTCTGTAGACCATTTCACTGTTGTGATAGAGGAGGTATTCTGTAATGTCTCCATTTGGCCTATCGATGGAAAAAAATTAATAAATAAATGAGAACAATATTTTAGAATACTGCACAATTTATACAGTTACAGGACAAACCTTTAGTGAGCTAGAAAAGTCTGATCAATTACTTGTGTCACATTGCAACATTTTCCGGTCTTTTTTAAAATTATTTGCTGTTATTTGCTGTTGCACATTTACGTTCCAGGATAGAAAAGAAAACTAGATGGTTTGCTGCCCTTCTTGTTCAAAAATCTTTACCTAATTGTGTGTGCAGATGTGCAAATAAGCATCTGCTATGTATGTTGAACAAACTCAACTCTGGTGGCACATTCACTGGGAGTAAACTGCACTAGCGCTTGATAGACACTCACAGGCAACCTAAAATTTAAATGAAATTGAACTTTTCACTTTAAGTTATTTAAAGAAAACTGCTCTTTTGTGAAATAATCTTAGCAGCATTTCCTTCCATGGTTATGATAGTTGGTAAAAAAAGATTACTCACTATATATAGGAGGAAATCACATTTGTCAGTTTGCTAGAAATGAGCGATTTCATCTGTACTCTTTTACAAATTTACCCATGTTCATGAAATGACTATCGTGTTTTTCGGACTATAAGCCGCTACTTTTTTCTCACGTTTTGAACCAGTGTGGCTTTTCTGTGGATTTTTCTTCAACCACCAGGGGGCTCTCTAACAGGAAGTGAATCGTTGGAAGTCAAAATTGGAAATCAAAGAAGAAAGCGCTAATTTACATTTAGAACAAGCACATGCTAGCAGCAGGCACGATGGAGAAATGTTTTCAAACTCGTACCCCCGCATCACGGAAACAACAGGAAGCAACTTTTATGATGAACTATTAAGTTGAAGGCTATCGATCTGTCAGTACAGATCGCTGCAAGTAACAAAATAATTACATTTCTTGTGTATCAGTCAAATGGAAATGGGGAGAAAAGAGAACTACACAAAGGTATAGACCAAGATATTAGATGCAAGTTAGATATAATTAAAATAGATTACATAAGTATATGATTTGTGACGTTAAAGGAAAAATGAGGCAGATAAGAAAGATTTTTTTTTTTACCTTGCTGGAGGTTCCCAGGTTAAATACAAAGCAGAAGGAGATGCAACCACAAATGGAGGAGAGACCACATCTGGAACTGAAATTGCACTTTATTGAAAATATATCTACATAATTACATATGCAAATATTTTGGTTAATTGAATTAAAAAAAAAAAAGAAGGTGGTCACAAGTTTTACACTTTTTCATAGGTATTTATTTTGTGCCCAGTCTTCTATTCACAAAGTTCTAGAAAAAAATAATGGTCAAAAACTGTAAAGAAATAAAAGTTAAAAACAATGAAAAAAAGTTGCTGCTCATTGAAAGGACCAAGTTCAGGTGGTTCAGAAAACGTAAAAAGATATTTCCTCGCCGTCTCTTATTACAGGTTTTCCTCTTGAAAGTAATTTTGTTGTTTTAACAATAAAGTTACCTGAGTGAGGACCAGTACATGCCACTGAACAAAATCAGTAATCTGGGTCTAAAAAAAACAAATGATAAATAAATCCCACTAAATATTTTTAAAAGCTTGACCGGTATCACCGGTGTCTGTGATGCGTACCCGAACAACCAAAGCATAATATATAAAAAGCTTCATATTTCATGTGATGCAGGTGTCTCTGACACATTAACAGGAGGTAAAGAAAATGTTCTCATGGGGGAGTGAAACTGTGCTGCACAGTAAGCATTAATGAAAAGAATTTTAAATACGTTTTCTTTCCTGGAGTCTCTCTGACATGTTTCAGTGCTTTAACATTTTGCTCTGTAGAAATCAATACAGTAATCTGTTTCTTCCCTTTAGCGTCACATTGATTTTTGCTGTCTCTGTACTGACCCCTGCCGTCACATTATCTCCCCAACAAGGCTGGTTACTCCTACACAGATTAATGCAGCAACTGAAAAAATGAAGAAAAATCTTTGCCTTTCCCAGTCAAGTTTATATTTCTTTATAATCTTTTAAAATCTATACTGTCATCTTTTGTCAAGTTGTTTAGCACACCAAGTGCTTTATTCTTTTCAGATTTTCTGTCTTTCATTGAGTCATTCTGTCCTTGTTTTAATTTGTCTACCTTTTTTCTAAAGTAACAACAAAGCACTCTTTGTCACTGTTCGTGGAAATGAAAATATGTCATACATCAGAAATAAAGATAAACTGAACAAAGATGCTCACAGATGAAGAGAAACATTGTATTTGTGCATTTCTTACCTTCTTCTGGGGTTTTGAAGCTTGATCTTACATCATGGTCACTGTTACCAACAGGACTCTCAGTGCATCCAGCCGGACTGCACGCACTTACAGTGACAATGTACTGGGTTGATGGAGTGAGGCCAGTTATCACACCTGAAGAATGGAAAAAGAAGTAAAGTAAGGAGCATAGACAAGGAATAGTATCTATAAACAAACCTAACTTTGGACAAGCACCAATCCGATTCAAAGTATGTGGTAGAAATCATGTGGTATGAATGCAGGGAAAATCAGTGATTTGATCAAATGCATCTGGACAGAGGAGGTATGGGTGGGTTTATAAGCTGGCTAACTGAGTCTTAAGTGTGCTACTTCCACTTACAAATTAGCTCCACTTGAGCAATTAGCTGTTGTTAAATGGTAACAAAAACTTGGGAAAACAGTAGCAGTTCAACACTCCTGTTCCTCAGTCCCATCATCCTGGACATAATTAGACACACTCCGCCTCTTGTTCAATAACTGGACAGATGGATGGAATAATTTTCAGCAGTAGCATTAAATCCTACATAGTCAAGACCTTTTAAAGCTGAACCAGTGTAGTCGGAGTTGGAAGTCCACTTTTCATTCACATTTTAATTGCCACACCTCAAATCAATCAAATCAACCCACTAGAGGTCAAACGGTGTTTCTTTGTAAAGACAATTAACTTCAAAAAGACTGTATACTTTAAGACCCCTTTATACTAAACATGCCTTAACTGGATCATTTTATTCTGTATAAAGCATAACACCAAAATTTATATCCAAATGGCTTGAAAGTGTGCTTTAAATACTTCTTTTTTTCTGTGTGATACTGTTGCTAAGCAAATTTGCAGTGCTTGGCAAACAGACCCGGCCTATTCTAATTGTTAAGCTTTACTCGTCTCTCTCTGATGTTTTTTAATTTAGCAGTCTTGGCCTCCTTCACTCCTTTATGCATTTCCAAAGTCACTTTTTTTACATTGTCTGTTTTCTCTTCCACTCCTTCCCACTCCCCTTTCTGCCTTTTGTGCTCAATCACTCTGTACTCGTCTATTTTTCTCGCTCTCTCTCAGTGTTACCCATGTCTTTTAATTCAATTAGGGGGCCAGGGCCCCACTCTGCCGCTATTACACCCTCATTTGCTTTCTGTGTTTTTTAGCCATCGGTGTAATTCTCCAGTCAGGTGTCGAGGCTATCATAAATTAAGAAGGAGCCTTATCACAGTGGACTAAATGTCTGGAAAAGAGAGGGGGAGGGAATAAAGACCAGCAAAAGAGACACTGGAGAAGACAGAGGCAGCAAGCTCATCATCATATTTGCCTAGAGACATAGCAGCGTGGATGAGAGGGGGGACGAATCGCAGGAGTGGACGCAGACATCATCTTCATCATAAAAGACGAAGTGGGGAAAGATAGAAAAGTGAGCAACAGCAAGAGAGAGGGACGAAAAGGAGTGATGCCAGGGAATGAGATCACTGGGATAGTCCTGAGTGTCTTGTTCCAAATGGAGACAGTCTCCTAAAGCTGGAGGCAGGCCAACGAGACATTAACGGGTTTAGCTGGAACATCGTGGATGTATGTGTGTTATCATGAAAAGACAAGAAGGGAGAAATGAAAATAGGATGTCTTTTCATATCGGGCCACAAAGGTTGTTACAGGTGTATGAGAACTCCCAGAAATCATTGGCAACAGGTTCAACAGAGCTGAGTACACGTTAAAGCTTGAATCACAATCTATGGCTGTTTAGTTGTAATTTTTCAAAAAGGGGTCAGATCGACTGTGATCAGTGTCACAAACTTTGTGGGATCCTTGTGATTAGATTGGTCAACAGAGACAGCAACAGAAATGACCTAAACCGAAACGATCAGATTCTGTTGACAGCCCAGAAAATCACATCTTGAAACCATTTTAAATCCTTTTGTCTGTTGCCTGTAGTTTAGTTTAGCCATGTCTTCCTAAATGTCTATGTTATTATGCTGGTATAGTGTTGAAACTATTGGTTGCATTTATGTTTTAATTAGTCTTCTTCACATTGCCTCCTTTCTAGCCTTCCAACAAGAGATCCAACCTTTTATTTGTATAAAGCTTAGAAAGAAATGTGTGGAAACAGGTCTACCGCAAATGCATAGCTGTGTACAAAAAATACTTAAAAATGGATGAAGATGGGACTACAATATAACTTAAATGTCCAATGCCAATAACAAATAAATTAGAGGGTGAAAATATGTGCTTCACCTGTGAAATTTCCATTAGCCAAGTATGTGGCTGTGATAGGTGGCACTTCTGGATGGTCCTTATTATAAGCTTTCAGCTCATATCTGTCGATAAGCCCTCGGACGTCACCTGTGGGCTGTAACCACCTCACCTTGGCACTGAAGCCGCTGATGCTCTCCACTGTGGCTGGAGGCGGTACCGATGTAGGAACTAGACATTTTAGAGAAGAAATGATCAAAATGAAAGAAGACTGTCAGAATTAGATTAGTGTTGATAGATAATATTTTAGAAAGAAACTTAAAACCGCATTATATTATATAACGGTGAATCTCCATAAATCAGAATTTCACCACTAAGTTATTACATTTAAAAAAATGCAACTCAGAAATGATGCTTCTCACGAATGTAGCAGTTGAATTGTTCACAACATCTCACTTTTTCCACATCAACTCTTTTCCACAAAATCCAAAAACCACCTCAAGCAAGCGTAAAAACTTTTTAGCAAAATGTAGGATGTTTTTAAAAATGTTGCCGTTTCCATCAACTTTTTCTAATGCAACACTTCAAAAAAAATCTTGATGGAAATACAACTACAAACACTTGTAAGCTAAGCTATAATGTTATTGAACTTATTTCTATGTAAAACTACTTTTTAAACTCTAAGTTTATTTTTCTTTTTGACTGTCTTAGGCCTTCATCTATCAAGGACTGAAGAGGACATTTTTTGTCTTTCCCCCCGTTTTTTTAAAATGTATTTGTATAATTGAGCAGAATGAGTCACATTTTTGGAAAAACTCCAATAAAAACAAAATAAAAGAAATATGACACTGTGTGGAATCAATCTACGTATGTCATGAGTTTCACTTTTTGAGCTGCATCCCCCTCAAACATTTCCAATGATATTACTGTGATGCACCTGAATGTATCCAACTGATTAAAAACAGAGAAAAACCTTGTTTACCACAAGCACAAGTCAAGGCAAACCTCAAGAGAAAAGTATATAAATACAAAAAACAGAAACAACAGGTAGACGGCACATGAGATTAAAGAAAAAGCTTTCCCCATCTCTCCGTATTTAATAGGCTCAGTAAATCATGCCTAACCATTAGCATAAATAGTATTTATGAGAGTAGTAACTTTTTCAGCACTGATTTAATACAGCCAGCTATTCATTCATGGCTATATTTCACAGCATTCAGCTTCCCACCTTTCCCTGTTGGCTTTTTTCCCAACATCATGAGCCACTGAGGGAGGTCCATCCAGGTCTCCTTTTTCTACTCCCTTGTGATCTTCGTCGCTGTCGTGTTTTGATTTCAGTTATTATTCGTTATTTTTGTCAACACCTGCTTTCACCCCTAATTATCTGCTTTGTTTCTCATGGCATTTTGATTTTTTGCCCATTAGTCATTTAATTCTTTCATTCTTGTACTTCTGCCTTTCTAAATGATCTAATTAGTCATGTACGTTGCAATATCTTCTTGTTTATGATAATCATTTTCCCTCTCTGTATCACTCAATGGTCTTGCACATTTCTTTATCCCCTCCCTCCCTGTCGTGTAAGTTTTATTTAAATACTATTCTAAATTGTTGGATTCCTTCCCTCCTCCTTCATTTTGTTAGTTTTTACCTCCCCAATCCCTCGTTGTCCTTTATTTCTTCCTGTTTTTAGCACTTTCTCTCTCTCTTCAATTTATCTCTCCCTCTCTCTGCTGTTCTGAGACCTACTAGTGTATCGTTCACTACTAACGAGCAGCTTTATATTACACGAGGGACCATATAGGCCATTCTGGGTTAACAGCCTTTTACTGTGATGCCCTTTATAGAGGCCTTATCAATCTCTTATACTGTCAGACCCTAGTTATATCAATGGCCTTCAATAAGGCTAACACACTGTACAAGATAATGCTGGTTCCACCTGAAAAATATTTTAAGGTTGAAGAAGAATTGCACATTTCAACACACAAGACACAGCAGAAATTTGGGGGGGGGGAACCCCGACATACTCTATGCAAATACAAAATGGACCAAATAGTTAATAATTACAAGTGCATACTATACAATCATCATCTTTGTACATTGCTATTATTACTACAGCGATGTAATACCTTTGCCATGACTCCGTGCTCTCTGCCATGGTGATGCTGCCAAACCTCCTGGAGCCAAGGCAACAAACCTGTACAGGTACTCTTAAACCACAGGTATTTTTATAAACATGAGACAGACAGAGCATATTGATTACAATCAGATACAATGCATCTAAAAAAGTACATAGAACACATGTTTTCAAAACTAACCCTAAACTTACTGGTTGCGGAGATATTTTCTTGCAGTAATCTTTATGACTTAGTTCTCAAATACCCAGAAATATTTTTACACAGTGCTTAAAAACCTCCAGATGTAAATAAGCATTACATTTAGAACTAAGTTTGAAGCACCCATAACTCCTGGCCTAATTAACGGTGACTCAGCACTATCACCACTATCATTAAGAGCATGTATTTGCCTAGTGCATGTAAATGGCCAGGTAATATTCCTTTACAGTGTTAGAGAATTAACAGAGATTATTCCCAAAGCAGCACCAACAGAAAATTCAAATCTTCGTGCTCTACTTTTCTGACAAGCTTTAAGGAGATGCTGAATTAATTTTCCAGAAGGAAATTAAAAATACCAAGTTTCATGAACATGGTGTCACTATGCATTCATTGGTATAAAAATATTAAGTGTACATACCGGACAGTACATGAAAATACTTTTCAACAAGTTGACAGATCAAGTCATTATTTTTATTTTTTGTAATACTCATTTTTGAAAAAAAAAAAAAAAAAAAAAAAATAAATAAATAAATAAATAAAATAAATAAATGTAGGTTTTTATTAGCTTCAAACCATAATAATCCAAAAGTAAAAGAAATAAACTCTTAAAATGTGTCACTCTGTTGATTAAGTTTACATAAAACATAAGTTTAACTTTTTAAAATAAACTAGTAGAACTTTAGATAATTAAACTTTTCAACATGCATGTGAAAGAAAAATGCACATCGTTACCTGTGAAAGGCTGCAAACCACAATCTGTGGCTTGTGTCTGTTTCCCAGTGAACACAAGCACAGAATCATTTCCTCTGCAGTTAAACCGGCTCTCAGTGGTAGGACAGCCGTCTAAGTTGACTCTAACAGATCGGCGGTAAGCAACCGAGAGATTAATACTTCGACTGATAGGAGGGGTTCTTTCATCACTGCGAACAGTCAGACCCCGAATGCAACCTCCAAGCCCTGAGAAAGAAACCAAACAAACAAAAGGACCAGAATGTGTCATAAGTCCTGTAAATACAGGGATTATCACGTTTTATGTTTGGTTTGATTTGAGCTGATTTGTTCTTCACTTAGTTCTGCATATTTCTCATCATACAACACACTCCCAATTATGTTTGTGTAATTATTGGAATACTAGAAAATAAGTTGAACTTAGGGTAAATAAACTTCCAATATGTCAGTGTCTCTTACAAGAAGAAACTTCCCAGAAAGAAAACCAAAACCAGAAAGCACCCTAACAAATGAAAACTATTTGTATAGAAATATTAGGAGATTGCAGAGAACAGAACTAAAGCTACCAAGAATATTAATAAAACAGTCACAGCTCAAAACATATTCAACCTTGAACACCTGACACTTTTATGCACCTTACCGTGTTTGTGACTTTGACCATTAAGACCAGGATGTGAGAGTTCAAAGGGCACGCCACCCAAATACAGAGGAGAACTGACTCTCAATCTTGCTGGCTCTCCCGCTTCCCACATTTCCTCGGCCCAATCTCCCACCGCAGCAGAGATGAGAGAGCCCCGTTTTGCGAGTGACAACTGTTTCCAGTCTCCATCACAGTAGCTAAGTCCGACCCACATGCGGAGTTCAGTTGCACGGCCACCAGAGGCAAGAATGAAGGACAAGAGACCAGCTTCCAGTTCTACCTGGAAAAAACAAAAAACAAGCAAAGCAAAGAGGTTGATATTACAAATAACTATCACAGTTGGTCTTTCTTCTTATAATTGTAGCTTGAACTGAGTCCATTATCTTACAAGCATGTAATCTTCGGTTTGTGTGCCATATGCAAACAGCAAAAGTGCACTGAGCTGGTCAGTCCTGAAATCCATTGAAATGTCAAAGTTATGTCCTCCATTGAAAACACCTGTGTCCAACTCCAAGTAACCTGCAAATACACAAAGCATGTAATTAGTGCCAAAATGCATTTGAATAGCAATAAAACATGTTAAATTTGAAATATAGAATATCTTTTATGGTATGAATAATTTAATCACACTCTCAAAGAGACTGAATAAGCAAATAACTCCTACAAGGCATTAAAAAAATTAACTAATGAACTTGATCTTGAGACAGAGACCAATTATCTTATATTTCCTAAGAAGCAGCAAACTCATTACAGTCATTAGCAGCAAGCGTTGTATTGAGATAAGAACCAGGAGAGGTGTATTTGGGAACTAAAGATAAATTAAATGTTGACAAACAACGTTTGACGTTCCACATGGTGCTTTGTTCCTCATTATTTCACATACCTTGTTAGATATGTTACACATCACAACGTATGTCATGTGCTTTAGCTTAACTTTTACCACTTAGAAAAAAAAACAAACTAAGAAGTTAAAAGTATAATCCTACCATCACCCAGAAAATGGACTCCTTTTACAGTTTGAAGAGGACATCCTTCCCAGCTTTCATACACTCCCACCTTCTTGGTGGCTTTTTTCCAATCCAGTATTTCCCATTCCTCTGCAGGGATGTCACTCATCTTTACACTTATGTCTCTGAGGCAGCCAGAGAAGCCCCTCTGAACCAGTCGGGTGTCCCCTGGAAAGACAAACTGTCACTGTTGGCCTTACCATCAGCATAATAGACAATTAGAAAGTACAGATTTTGGTAGAGGGTTTAGATCAGGGGTGCTCAAACTTTTTGAGACCAAGATCTACTTTTTCTCTCACCAGCCGCCTGAGATCTATCTCGACACAAAGACACAAAAATTGCAAATTAAACTATTGACTTATTTTAAATGCGAATATACATCAATAATCAAGAGGAT